>CACKRE030001865.1:118699-154147 GCA_902602495.3 Ectocarpus sp. CCAP 1310/34 | reverse complement strand
CCCCCCCCCCCCTGCTTGTCTTTTCCTCTGTCGATCATTCTTTCTGCATATTTACCTTCCGGTTTTGTGTATTGATTCCTCTCTCGCTGTTGCTCCAGATGATGAAGGCCTACCCCGAGGTGGGATGGGTTTATCTCTTCCGAGACCCCGTTGAGGTTATGGTCAGCAACCTCAAGGTAGGGACAGCAGAGCCTTCACCAGGATTTCAGGCGTGGTTTCCGTTATGGGTTGTACGGGTTAGGGATAGGGATAGGGATACAAACCTCCTGTCTGTTTCATAATTTTTTTGTATGCTTCTCGGGAAGGCTGTCCAGAGGCGGCTATGGCTTAGGAAAAGGGTGACAAAACACACTATTCAACACGGTTTGCTCGAACCCGTACAGTGTTGTATGCATGTATTACATGTGTTTCTCGTGACCGCGTCAAGCCACTGTCATCTCTGGTATTCGTAAATCCACACTTTCTCGTAGATGCCCTCTCTTAAACCGTATCCGTTTCTACTGCTGCATCACGTGTTAGTTAACGTTGCCGAGTGAGGATGGGGAGCTTGGGGGAGAGGGGGGAAACACGCAGTGATCTTTGCTCGTACGACCGCAAAGATGGAGCGAAGACCTTTCTGTTCCCTCTTCTAGATGATTCTCGCTAGAGGTGGGTACGACCCGGCACAGCCGTACGCGACGTTGTGCGTATTTTTCCAAGGAGGGTCGAATGTCTGCTGTGTCTGTCCTTTGCAATGCTCCGGCACTAACGACAAAAACCTCTCATTTTGCCCAGGAGGCTTGTTTGTTGTGTGCTGTTGTGAGTGGTTATAACCCAACTGCAACATGTGTACCAGGTTTTAGTGTAGGATTCTTATCTGAGCACCTGTTTTTGTGGTCAATTTGTTTCAGTTTCTATGTTGTTGGACCTGAAGCTCGTAACTCGCAGGTCCTCAAGTGTTGGCGCGGGCGTTCCGTGGGTGTTCTGGCCGCTTGCATCGACCATACTTTCGAAGGCCGTGATATCGCCTGGCAAGGCTTTGTGAGTCGTCCGGAGAAGGAGCGATGGGCTCATGCGTGGGGGAGTTGCGCCGCGAGCTCGAGGCCGCACTTGCGGAACCAGCAGCGCTACAGGCTGCAGCTAAGGGAGCGTCAGAAGGCTATCTACCCAAGCAACAGGGATGCTGACGAGCGGCGTTAGCACCCTACTTGTGTTGTTAGTGTTCTGGCGTTCCCTCAACTTCAGCCTTCGGCGCTGGTGTTCCTGCACGTGCTCGCGGCGCAACTTCCACACGCATGGCTCCAACGCTGCTTCTCCGAAGACTTGGAAGCCTGCCCAGACTACAATATGTGCGTATTTGAACGACTGTCGGAAGTGTGCGGTACGACTTTTTTTTCTTTTTCCTTCTTTCCCTTCGTCTTGTGTATCAGGGCGCCTATGGCAAGCGTGAGCGGTTCTACAAGGGCTTTGACTTCGACGCCGCTGAGCATGACATGAACAACAACAACAACAACAACAACATGACAGGTGGCAGTGAACGGGCGGGCGGGGGGCTCGTTGTGGCGGACGATCGTAAAGTTTTATCAAATGAAGCTGTTGGTGGTGGAAAAGTTGTGTTGGTTCGGTGTGATGGGTGACAGGTAGGACGCATTAGCTGTAGTCTGAAAGTCCGTGCGGGATGGACACGTTTCTAAGGTTTCATCGAAACCAGCCACACTAATAGCCAAGAGGTGTTGCCGTGGGGGGATGAGAAGGTTGGGATGAAGCGGGCATGGCTCTGCGGAATATGGCCTCGTGCTTGGTGCTGCGCGTCCCGCGGAATGTACCACGAGATACCGTGGAATGTACCACGAGATACCGTGGACTGTTCCACGAGACCGCCAATATCCAACAACAACACGAAGGCTTTCTGTGTTTCTGTTGTACAACAGCGTTTCGCCCCGGAGATGGACGGTAAGGGGCTACTTCCGCGCGCGGCTCTAACTGCTTCGGGGGTGCGTTTTTGAAACATATGTCCCGTCTCCCAAAAGTCCGACGAGGACAAGCCCCTCTCTTATTTCAAGTTGGTGTTCGTGTGGATACTGTTCGGTCTGATGTTGGTAGGAAGGACAACTCCGTGTTCATCCCCACAACCCACTAAACCCTGGTGTCTGGTGGAACCATAAACAGAGAAACCGATTGTATGGCGGACGTAGAACACCCGTGCCAACACACACTGATTATGTTGAACAAATGGCTGGACTCACGGTTAGCCCGGTTACCTTTTTGAAGTGTTCCACTTGGTTAGTAAAGAACGAGGTTTCCATGAAAGGGGAGGGTGACGTGGAGGCGACCGTTGACAAGGTGGCGTCGCCCCAACGTCTGTCCTTCGAGCACGATCCCTCTTCGCACATATGCATGTACCAGCATTTCCGCCGCGCCTGCAACACGAACAGACACCCGTGCGGGTTTCACGCTTCCAGAATGGGTTATGGCACTTGCTTGGGACCGCGGTACCTCCTGTTCATGTGCATTGTAGCGACCCTTCGTGTCTCTTGTTGTTCCTCCCCCCCTTCCTCCCGATTTCCCCATTTTTCCCGCT
Organism: Ectocarpus sp. CCAP 1310/34; assembly: GCA_902602495.3. Taxonomy (NCBI): domain Eukaryota; class Phaeophyceae; order Ectocarpales; family Ectocarpaceae; genus Ectocarpus; species Ectocarpus sp. CCAP 1310/34. The sequence continues at coordinate 151,587 of CACKRE030001865.1, read as the reverse complement.
CAGCAGGTCAGTGAATGATGCCTGTTCGGCCGCGACCTGCTTCCGTCGTCTCCCCGTGCCGCTTGTTACGCTTGTTACCCTGCTTGGTAAACCACGAAGTCACGCAAGTGTGTGGCTGTTTTGGTGTGGATCACTGTCCCTGTCCCTGTCTGTCTGTCTGTCTGTCTGTCTCCCCCCCCCTCTCTCTCTCCTCTCTCTCTCTCTCTCTCGGTTGGTACCCTTACTCAGTATACCACGAGTCGAGCAAGTGTACGGATGTTCTGACGTGGATCACTCCCCCCCCCCCCCCCCCCCCCCCCCCCCCCCCNCCCCCCCCCCTCTCGCTCCGTCTCCCTCCCTTTCCCTCCTTCTCTCTCTCGCTCAGCGAACCGCGACCCAGACAAGCCGGAGGGTAGGTCGGGGAGACCGCCCATGTCCCCCTGCCTCATGTCTAAGCCGCCGTCAGATATGAAGGGGAAACCGAAGGAAGAAATCTGTGCTGACCGCCTCAGGACGCTATGCCAGGTAAATAGATATAACGGTTAAAAACAGCACCATTTATTCAGGGTAAGTTAGCCTGCGACCCCGGGAATCGACCGCATCAAGTGGTAGATCAGTACAGACAGTACGAGGCAGAGGCATCGGAGCGGTTTTGTAGTTTGAAGACAACAACAACAAGAACAACAAGAACAACCGTCCGTTGTCCATGACCGCATGTAGCTGTGCAGTGGGTGTGTTCGTCTTGGCAGTCCTGGCTTTTTTTTTATCTCTAAGATCCGCTTCTCCGCCTACAAACTAGATGAACACTTGATTCCTCGCTGCTGATGTTAGTTACCATGTCCGGTGCACGAGTCCGGTACAAGCGGTTGATGGGTATGCCTTGCCTCCGGAGTGCTACAGTTTGGAGTAGCTGATGCGAGGGCACGCAGTAGAAGAGCGTGATGTGTCGCGTTGGGTAGCCTGTGCCGCTTGTAGTCTGCATTTCCGCCCATGTCGAAATCAATTCCCTAATGTTGCGTAGCCGGGCAATATACACCACTACAAAAGTTGGATGCTGCGCGGGACGCATCAGTGCTGCCGTAAGCTATTTGCTGGCAAGCGACCCACGCCGGACGCGTTTGTGTCTCCCCGGGCTGTTGTTTTTGCGTCTCAACGACCCGGCTTTGGCATCCATGGCTTTGGTGCCCATGGGTAGTCTCCACGCGAGGCTTTGATTAAAACACGGGAGAACAAATATGACATTCGCGAAACCTTCGCATGTCATTTCTTCTTTCAAGTCGTCCCAACTGTCGCACGATCCGCCGGATGTCCGAAAAATAAAACGTCTGTCGTTCTTCCTTTCTTGCTCAAGGATGCGGGTCTGTCGTCCAACCATCACGCACAGAATAAAACTGACCCCCCCCACCCTCCACCCTCGGCATTCGATGGCCCCCGCAGGCCGCCGTGGACCAGCTCGAAGAGGGTGGGAACGGCGCAGTGGTAGAGTACACCAATCTTCCCGACGTCGTGACGGAGTACATATACCCCGTGCTCTTCGGCATGGGGGACGACAAGCTCAAGGAGCACCTCCCCTACCTGTCGGCGGCCGCCGGGTAAGCTAGTTTTTAGTCTTTGGAGACGCCTCCGGCGCTGGCTTGGTACATAGCTTTGGTCTAAAACATGTTTGCGTTTCGGGGTGATAGCAGCAGTTTGGACGAGGAGATCTTTGTGGGCGATTTGTGCTCAATCTTGTACCCCATACGAAACACGACAATCAGCAGGATATTACGGTGTTGATGTGTTCATACGGAAACGCGAAATTTGCAGGACATGGTTTTATTTCGGAAACGCGACAGGTTGATTCGTTTTGTGCTGCATCTGTGTGCGGCGTGCTGCCTTGCAACTCGTGCATTGCTCGTTTCTATTCATACCCAAGAGACATCTCTTGTTCTCTTGTTCGCGTGATGGCATGGGTGTTTCACGTGTTAGGCCACGGCACTCACTACTCTCCAACTTCGTTCCACTATTGTTAGTGTTGCTCTCCAACTCTTGAGCATGACTGCACTCTTGTCAGCAGCTCCCCTAGTTCTGCCCAACTCTGCGGGTGTGACTACGCTGCATGGTCGTGTCCCGGTCGTTGCTCCCGGCGGGATTGACATCTAGCCAGCCGGTACATTTGATACAACTGCGGAGGAAACTGCGTCATCGCGATCGATGTTGTTCGCCTGACCTGACATGAAACGAGACTCCGTTTTGGTGCCGAATAGTTGGATATTACCGTCTGTCGCAGAACGCGATTCGTTTTTGATGCCGACCATTGTATGTTTTGATCGCCGTACTTTTTTTTTTTTTTTCGTTTTGTTTGGCCCTCCGACCAATCGCGGACGGACGAACGTGGTTTATCAGGATGTACTCCAAATCCATGTCGAGCCCGGAGAGCGAGTTCAAGCAGGGCACGGACGCGGGCTACAAGCATGTCATGGCGGAGAAGGCCTACCAGGTGCGTTGATGAGCTCCAAGTTTTATCTGTCTACGTGTCCCATTCCGCCACGTTACATCTGTGTCACGATGCGAACGTTCACACGAACGTGGGGGACACACTTGAAAGCTGTCTTCCGTTTTTTTTTTTTTACGTTTACACGAAGGGTTACGGCCGAGTGGAAATACCGTCTTTCTTGATTCAATACATACTATTTTCTTCCAAAAGCGTACGTGACAGAAATACAGCAGTGTGGTGCCTGCGACAGGACGCCGTGGGGTCTACGGTTGTGACAGTGACAGACAGACCCCAGGCGAGATACCAAGCTATTTACGCTTTCACCTGATCCCACGCGCGCGCATGTGGTGAATAAGAACACACGGCTTCTTAAGCACTTGGGGGTACTCCTGTACGAGATCAAGGGCTCCAGAAGATCGACGGTTAAGAACTAGACCGGAAAAACAAGTGGTTGTGCTCAGTTGAGAGTCCATGTACAGTAGGTGTCCCGATATAGTGCTGGTATATGCCCAGAGGTTTGACAGGCACTATTCCGGACAGCAGCACTATTCAGAACAGGGATACATCGGTTTTAGTATAGGAGTGGACACTTGTGCCCACACAAGTGGTCGGTACGTCGGCACTATTCAACCGGCGCTATATCGGGACACCTACAACACTGTATTCAAAGCCCTACGTGATCGATCTTGGGTTACCCTCCAGAGTGACTTCAAGAACGAGCATCATGCAAAGAAAAAAATACGTATGTACTTGTTTCATAAAATGGTGGCTTCTTCTGTGCCACTTTGCCTGTCATTCCGGTGCAAACGTGCCCGACTCTCCGTTCTTCATCCCGACAAGTAATCTTCCCCGTGGGTGTGTGTACAGCAAGTCGAATATCCGTACGGACCTTCTTTGCTCGCCAGGACGCCGCGGAGGTGACGGGACTGTCCGCGGTGTACCGCAAGCTGCAGGGGCTGCAAACGTGGCACAAGGGAGGAGAGCGGCGGTGATGTGGCGCGGGATGTTCGGCCTTCCTTGACAGGAGGCCGGCCTTTTTCGTCGGGAACGGACGGGAGGATAACGCCTCCTCCCCTCGCTTGACCTGGCGGGGGACTGGACAACCGGAGATCGCATGAACTCATCCCCGTGGCACGACGTCAGTCAATTCATCAAAAGGCACCCCCGTTAAAACTGTGGCTGTTGTAGACTGACGCGGATAGAGGGGGCGTCTTCGTTCATGGCGGCATAGACATGATGCGCCAGCTCTCGCGAGCAAGAGCATTCACAGCAAGCACGCGCTGCGTCGTTCATTCGTGGTTTAAACTTCTGTGTGAAGTCTTTTCGGCTGGGTAAATTTCTTCCAATTCAATTTGTAACTCCGTACAGTCCTTTGTGTGACTTCCATTGCGGGGGGGGTGTTGGAAAATGTCCGTAGCTAGTCTGTTGTAAGCAACAGTACTTTGGAAACCACCCAAGGAGTATGATCGTCTTCGGAACATTGATTCAGTAATCGGACCATTGTCCTGTAGGATATTCTTGTAACGTTGCTTGAGGTCGGATTAACCGCCTGATACCGTGATCGGTACGTGGCCATAGCCCGTGTGTGTCTTTCTTTGGCATGCGGATTGATGGCTCGTCCCCGTTTTGCTCGCCCCCACTCTCTTAGACTTTCTCCCTCTTCCCTTCTTCCTACATCTACCAAGGCCCTTGGCCTCTTCAAGGGCCTGCGGGACTCTTGCGAATCTCAGGACCCTCCCTCTTTCTTCCTACCTTCGGCAAACTAAGCGCCAAGTCAATGCATCTTATTTTGTCTACAACACAAGTGTGTGCCTCTGCACACTGTTGCTGCAGTGGCCATTGCCAGGGATACACCCAATCCAGGGTTTTCATTCCAACAGTTTTTTTCTGTGGTGGTGAAGTAGGCGTGGGATGGGCAAGGGATCAGACTGTTCTCGTGGTGTTGGACGAGGCTGCAGACTGACGAGAAGGCGCTTGCAGGTTGTGCTTGCACTTTGTTGTTGGAAGCTTGGCGTGGAAAGCCTTCAAATAGATGGGACGGGACGGAGACGACCAACCAAGCATGGCACTAAGCACGAGGAAACGATGGTACGAAGAAAGGTTGGTGGGTGCCTATGCTTAAGCTTCGCTATTTTTGGTGTTTGTTTCATGGCGGCGTTGTTTTCGTTGGTTCATGCGAGGGTGGTGATGTTCCCCCAACATGACCAAAGCGTTTGGGTGCGCCTCTTCGCATGATTTTCGCTGGAGGATGCTTGTACATGTTCCCAGCATTCCCGCCGGAATAGCTGAGTGTGGCCTTTTTTCGCAGGGAATAGACGGGAACGAAGACGCAGCGCCTGTGGTGCAAGTTGCCCCTAGGAAACGGGTTGTGAGCAAAGGACATTGTTGTTAGGGACAAATCCGTATGGACACGAAGGAAACGAACTGCGATGGAGAGCTTGCCGACAGTTCTTTTTCTCATGTATTGGTGAGGTGTATTGATGCCTTGTTCCCAATACCGATTGTAGGAACTCGAAAGCGCGAAGGTGGTGTGAGGACGGAAACGCGCGGGACGGGGGTGGGGTGTGATTCTCCCTCCTCCCTACCGTGGCGCCTCCTTTCAGTGTTGATTTCTCGTCGTGGGTATGAGTAAGGCAATGACCGGACTTTTCGTCCGAGAAGCAGGCGTTTGTCGCTAGGAAAAATCGAGCGTCAGTGCATAGGTTGGAAGGAGAGGGTAGTCCAGTCGTCAACAGTCGGTAGCAGCTGCTGTTTACACCATTTGCAATTCACCGTCCTTTGGTTTCACTTTTCGTCCTCCGGTGGCGTGCTCTGGGCGAAAACCCGTCGCTCCGACGCTTCCACAAAGTCGTATTCTTCCTACGATAATAACCATCGACGTTACATTACCTTGGACGTGATTGTCTTGGTTGTCTGTTGGTTTCCCGTTCCTTCACCCGGTAAAGTGTAGGTGTTTTGGCGGACAATCTGTCGCTTATACACGCCTCCAATTTTTTGCAGTAGGGGTTCCTGCTTCAGACCGCTTATTTTATGAACTTTTCGATCTCTCGTCTCGCTCTGCTCAGCTCCGTGCTTGAGCGGCTGCTCTGGCGACTGTTTCGAGCTGTTGTAGACCCTACGGTGGACTGGCTACACGTCACCATCGTAGACAGCAATATCTTGCGAGCCAGCGGTTGTTGCTTGGATTCCTGTGGTTACCATGTGCACCCCACGTACGCGTTTTAATGCACAGGCTTCTCGCGGAGGGGCGCGTGTCGCAGGGGCCAGGGCCCCCTAAACAAAAAAATGGGAAAAAACGTTTCTTGCACTAGCATCCACCCGGCAAACAATCCGGCGGATGCATGTAATTACTTCTCTACTTGCTTGGATTGCTCCTCCTGTGGCTGCCATCGCCGAGTGTCTTTTCTTTGTCCGCAGTCTCGCCGCTCCACCACGAAACAAATCACATGCACGCGCGGGAGGATGACGAGGCTCGTCGTCCGAAAAATATGAAAGACCAACACGAGAGTGCTGTTCATACCGACGTAATAACATCATAACTATTTGCTTGCTGCTGCCGTTGCTATTTCCGTTGATAATGAATGATTCAGTGCACGAATGTTTACCACGACCTTCAACATCCACATGTGGTACGTACGTAACAGATCAACGGTTTGACTACGCCAACTTGGCGTTTAGCACGGAGCGGCGTCTAACTAGAACTAACTCCCCGAGGCAGGAGAGCGAAACTTAACAAACGTTGAGGGGGAAAAACAATCAGCACGAATTCTCTTTCTCTGTTGCCCATGTATAACTATCGGTAGTGCGTCATTGCCTTGTACGTCACATCCGCCCACTCGCTGCGGTCGAAGGCATCTCCCCTACACCCGCAGGAATGCCTCCACTACCGCCGCCGCCACCACCGCTACTGGGCGGCAACGGCGGCGCCGACTCCTCGAGCCAGTCCACGAGGATCTGCCCCAGGTGGTTCACCGTCTTGAGGAACTCCTTCTTCATGCCCTGCCTCACTCCGAAGAGGGGGTCGATGGAGTCCACGGGGGTCTTGAGGAAGACGTTCTGCGTTAGCGGGGTGATGTGGTTGCCCTTGATGACCTCGTACCGCAGCTCCATGTCTACCAACGGCCGCTGTCAATGTCGTCGTTATGTGGTGTTTGTTGGTGGGAAAAACGAGGACGACGACGACAGGGAGGTGACCATGGGAACTTCCGTCGTTGATATATACTTCTTTGGGATCACGCGTGTGTGCGAAGAACCGCAGGAGAAGGGACAAGGGAGGCTTGGATGGCGAGAAGGGCATTGAGTGAGGGAAGTTTGCTAGACCTAGGGAGTAAGGGTGGTCCAGTTATTGCTGCGTACTTGTTCGTCGGCCATCATCGCTGTGGCCGACGGCAGGGGCTCAAATAAAGAAGTCCTGTACGGAAAAAAATACCAAAAAAGGCTAGGGGTACGGTAGGCGTTGATTTTATTAGGAAATTCGCCGTTGATTTTGTCAACAACGAGCGGACGAATTTTTAACCAGACTTCGACCGCAATTCAACAATCATTCTCAGTCACGCATAGAAATCTCCCCACGGGATAGGTCATAACTACATCATAGAAGAAATTCAAGTTGAAAGCTCGGGTACCCACTCATACTCGTCCGACTCTCACAAAGGAGCAGTCTTTTTGGTGGAAGAGGTAGATTCGAGGCACAGCGGTTGTACAAAAACCGCACTTTCTGGTGCCCGCATGAGAAACGGCAAAATAAGCACGCCTCTCCCTGCCGTTCAGGGTCGACCTTCCACTGAAATTCGCCGTGGCTTGTTTCCTAAGGAAATTACGTCGTGTGCGTCCGCAGAGATCGACGGTAATAGCTGCAAAGCGCATTCACACGCACACGATGCGACTGCTTACCCGCATTCGGAGCAGGGTCTTCCCCTCCTGGATGACGTCTTTCATGCGCTCGCTCTCGTCGAGAGAGTCATTCTCGAACCGTATCATGATCGTCCGCCTCGCGCGGTACATCTTGGACACCACATCGCGAGTCTCCTCCGGCGTAGGCGTGAACTCCCGCGCCCCGTCGGCGATCTGTCGCCATCATTTTTGCCATGTTGCATAAAATCGGGTTTGAAAATGCGCCACAAGGACCCTCGGAATTTGCAGAGTTGGGCGCCAGCGCAGCTTGTACGAATAGATGTGGATCCGTAGTATCATAGGAAGCCAAGAGCAACAGCACTGATGTGTATGGGAGGCCAAGAGCATCAGCACACATAGCACCAACGCGCCTCCTTGCAACCAGACACAGGATAAGCATATCTACGGCGATGACGACCACGTCAACAACATCAACAACAACAACCACTTCAACGCCACCGCCGCCAACAACAACAACAACAACAACAACAACAACAACAACAACAACAACAACAACAACAACAACAACAACAACAACAACAACAACAACAACAACAAACTCACGGACTGCAGTAGGGCCGGAAGCTGGTCGGTGATCTGCAGCACTTGCCGCACTAGGGGCACCACCTCGTTCTCGAGCACCGCCGGAGCAAACCGCGACTCGGCCACTCTGCACGCCCGATGGAGTGTGGCGCACGGCAAGACACAGACGCCCGGGCACGGGTCAGACCACAAAGAAGGCCGCCTAAACAGCTCAACATTCCGCACAAGACTAATATACACAGGTGGGAAACATTGGTCATAGCGCCGGGCCTGCCTAATAACGCTCGCCCCACGGGAACGATGCGGGTGGAACAAACAGTTCCCAACAGGATAACACCCTCGAGCTCAACTCTGTTTAGCTACAGGTTCATGGGATCCCAATGGCTTGACACTGGGGCACAAAACAAGGGAAAACATGCCCGTGGGTTATCCTTCAGTTGCTCGTAACAAGCAACACTGCCGTAGAAGCAGCAGCAGCTACGCGGGATAGAGGTGCGCTGTATAATGTGCGGTAAACTCATCGCTCATCCCCGTGTAGCAAAACATGGTATCATCGAAAAAAAAAAATGGTTTTGAGTGAAGTGTGGCTTAAACAACAACAGGACCGCGCCAACACTTTTTAGGTGTTGAATGTGCTCAGTTTCAGCCCAAAAGCCGGGTCGTCCATCCGCCGACAACAGGCTAACCAAACACGAATGAGACTACGCGTGCTCACACCGAGGCCACACGTGTACCCTCCGGGCGTTTCACGGAAGCGAGGGATAGATCATCATGAACTCCAATGGGAGGAGGTGCGGACGGTGTCCTGTCTCTTATAGAACTATATACAAGCATGCATCTGTCTTGCAGGGAACGCGAGGTGGGTGATCACAAGAACAATGCCAGCCACAACGGTCTACACCCCCAGCACTTGCCCGTCTACGAGGTTGTCGACCGTCTCCCGGAGCATCTCAAGCGTTGAGAACAGCGTCGACTGCCCACCTCCCTCCTTGAGCACCTGCATCGTGAAACGATTCGTTTCGCGGCTTTTCAGACTCATGGCATGCTTGACTGGTTCATCCACCATGGCTTGACTGGCCGGTTGTGGACGGCAATTGTAACCGCTGCAAGTTTTACCAAAAAAAAGTCAACACAGTAGCCAAGAAAAAAAAGGCGACAAGAAAGCTGCTATTCAATGCGTGACAGATGGCGTTTATGATAATAAAAATGATGATAAGCAGAATATTGGCATACGCCTCGGCCTTCCTGGCTTCTTCAGTAGTGGAATTAATGTTTCCTTGGTTTTATTTAGCGGGGGGCACACGGTGGGGTTAGGGGTAAGGCCAGGGTTAGGGATACGAAGCCCCCTCTCCATATCACAGATTAATCAATAGGAAAAATTTCGGGAAGGCGGTCCGCCGTGCGTCTTTTCATCGGTCACAGCCGACTGACGCCGTCGATGCCACCTCACCCGCGGAAGGCGCGCGCCCCCGTATGACGTCACTTGATTGATCAGAGCCGACTAGCACGGTCGATGCCACCTCAAAGCCAAGGCGCACGCACCTGCATGACGAGCGGCAGCACGAGCTCCTCGAAGCCGGGCACCGCCTCCGACACCGGCTTGTTGTTGAACGAGATGAGGGCGTTGGCCGCCCTCGGAGTGTCGGGGAAGAGGCAGGTGATGAGCAGCTGCAGCAACGCGCCGCAGGAGTGGCCGATCCCCACCACGGGGAGGGCGCCGTACTGGGCGGCCAGGGGCACCGCCGCCTGCTCGAAGCGGTCCAAGATGCCGTCGCAAACCTATGGGCGGAGGGCGGGGGGTACTTATGTTTTTCATGCCTTAAGTTTGTTTGACCATTGAACACGCGTCCTCGAGAGGATGGAGCTGCAAGGTTTCGAGTCAGAAGGGGGCAAGCATNGGGGGGGGGGGGGGGGGGGGGGGGGGGGGGGGGGGGGGGGGGGGGGGGGGGGGGGGGAGCGGCCGCGCTGTTCGCAACCATCCGACGGTGTGGTTGAACGTTAGCTTGCATCGCCGTGGTGGGCGTTCTCAGCCTCCAGGGGGTGGGGGGGGTCGGGCCAAACATAAACTACGTGCTGCATTGTTGGTCATGCATCGTGGACACTCTTGGAAGGCCATCAATAAAAAAACAGCGAGATATCTAGCTGCTAGACATGGCAGAACCGACAGCTGTGCGCTTTGGCTTGCTCCCCTTCAAACGACACAAAGCCTGAAAACAAATATCGAGCGACCTCGAGTGCGCCATGCCCTACTGTACTAGTTACGTACTACTTTTGCTGTGCGGCATGATTCGTCACCATGCAGATTTTGAATATTTTCCGATAGTGTCCTCTGCAGTCGCTCGAAGTATTCACAACCCGTTCGTACCTCGAGAAAGGAGGCTGGATGCGAGGCGAACTTGAGGCAAAAAAAAGTGCGGGGATAGAGAGGCTCGAACTCTCGACCTTCTGCTTATGAGACAAACGCTCTAGCCAACTGAGCTATATCCCCCCCGCACATGGTTGAGTACCACGGATGAGTTTCGCCACCAATACTCAGGTTTGTTCATTGTTGGCTTGGCATCTACGTCTAGCGGGTACTGTGGGGGGGGGGAGGGGGGAGCTCTGTTTTCCGAACCACCCCTTGAAGCCTTCGTCTTCTCCCACTACAGGGAATACAGCTGTTCACAAAAACAAAGCAACCAGAGGTGCGTGTGCATGAGGCAAGTACAAAAACCAAAAAGAGAGAAATGTGGAAGGATAGAAGCGCAAACAGAAAGAAAGGTGGGTGGCCCCATGCCGCTGACCGACTTTTCCAACCCACGCCTAACTCGGAACCCGGAAGCATGGTCATCGCTACAAAAAGGGACTGGACAAACCCCGAAACGTCGACACACGAGACGCGGGTCGGGGAACAACATGACACGAATAAGGACGGCATTGGACGGGGGGACCCCTGCGAGCAGGTTCCCACGCACTCTATTTACTCGCTGCTCGAAACTGGACTAGGGTCAGATCCAGGGAGGGGGGGGGGTCTGTTGTATATCGCATGTGGTACTTGAATAGGGGATTTAGTGTTGTATAGTATAACCTATATATTATTTATTGGAGAGGATTTCGTGAAGTTGTACTTAAACTTTGACACCTCGTACTATACGGGTATTAAACTACCTGCTGTGATACGTATCTACAGTAGGACTTTGTTATATTGTCAAAAACTTTATTTGATGCTCTATTGAAGTACATACTGCAGATACAACATGGTCACATAATCCTAAACACCTCGTATTATATGGCTTTAAAAGTGTGATACGACGATAGCCTATACAAATAAGCGCCTTGACCAAACTCGCGTAAGCGCCCGAAAAAAGGTGTGTGAGGGGGGGGTAGCATTGCATCAACCCGTTTGACGAGCCCCCTTGGCTCACGTTCAAGTAGTCGAAACCCAACGGGTAGGGCGTGGCCACCACCAAGAAACCCATCTCCGCGAGCCCGCTTAGCAGGTAGTTGTACGTCAAGTGCGGTGCCGCGCCCACGAAGGCTCCGCCGAGGAAGTGAACCAGGGCCTTCGGCGCCTGGTCGTCTGGGGGACGCAGGAGAAAGTTGCCCCCCATCTCCTCCCACCTGCCCTTGAGCCCCACGCTCTCCACGTCGAAGAAGGGGAGGGGAAGCCTCCCGCTTCCCCCAGCCCCGTCTTGCGCTCGTCGCCCCGTCGCGCTTTTCCCTCGCCCTTCCGTGACTTCTGCGCCGGAAACCTTNGGGGGGGGGGGGGGGGCGTACGCATGTTTTGCATGCCTTAGCGGTTGACCACGCGTCCTCGAGAGGACGTGGCACTGTTCCCACAGGGCCGATCACCGATGGCCAATCGTCATTTTCCCAACCCTGTCTATCCTACATGTCGATATCTCTCTTCCTGCCTTTTCCCACTTCCTATGGTTGTTGCAATGTCAGACACCCTGGTTCACTTGAAAGCACTTCCACTTTGCACGAGCTCGGGTTGTTCGGTCTCTAGCATCCAGGGGGAAATAACAACGAACCAAAACTTGCTCCAACTATAAACCGGACAATGTTCGTGTGTGACTGCGCGAGACGTCCACAGGTACCGCTGAAGCAGTCGACGCAACGACCACACTACTAGCGTGACGGAAAGCAACCTTCGGCGAAACCCTAGAAGCTCATCGTCGCCAAAATATTGTCCATGCCGGGATTTTCGGACAGCCTTCGCGGGAAAATTGGTATTGTAAGAAAACAGAACAGGGTGGGGCTGCGCAGACCCTATTCCCTAACCCTCACCCAACTTCCCCGACTGTATGCTTTATCCAACATGTTTCCTCAACCCTTTTGGGTCTACAGGCGTCCTGACAGATCATTGATTGATTGGTCATTTGCAGTTGCCGATGTTGTGGCATGCCATGGAGTTGCCGCCCTCTATCCCTCCACGCCAGGCGTTGGCAAGTCAATAGGTAGGTGTGTCTATATATATATATATATATTCGCATCGACCGCGTACCCGGTGACCAATGAAAAGACGTTACAGTGCCAGCGGGTAAGCGGGAAAATATCAACGTCCCTGGAACGGCCAAAATTAAAAAAATGCACACTGCTCTAAATAAATGCGAACGCCACCATGAATCTCTCCCCATATCCTTTCACAGAGACACACATCAATAGCTCCACATACATGCCTTCGCCCGAATCTAAGAAGCCACTTACGCAAAGGCAGGAGGACAGCGACAAGGGGCACTTCAAGCCCAACCAGGCCAGGATATGATCGTGGGTCGCTGCATATCCTCCTATATTGAAAATCGTACACTCCCAAGATCCGGCAGTCATCATGTCAGCAGCTACACTGCATAGCAGCAGCAGTATAGACGAGTCCAACACACATACACTATCATCATACGCCACACATACCCTCGCCCGAACCTAGAGAGCCACTCATGCAAAGGTAGGTGTGTGCTGGTGTGCTTGCGTGCCTGTGGGAATTGTGGGAAAATCACAGGAGCTGTAGTGAGCCGGCAGGGCTCACATTGGGGAGGGGACAGAGAAGTACAGAAGTACAAGAACCAGGTATGGGTTTACAAGCCCTCTCTCTCACTGATGCATTCTCATTCATCATTTTAATATACTGAAAAAAGAGTAGTTTAGGCGGCTTGACTGATCTTTTCGAGGTCTACAAGCCTATCCTGCCCTAGCGGCCGCACCGCGACCACACATCAACCCTTCTATGACCCTGTCTGTGCCCACCTTCCTGTCGCGGGCAGTCCTCACGGTCTTTGGGTGGAGATAGCTGTAAGGTTTACAGAAGTGCACTCGACTTCTCTGCTGTACTTCTGTCTCTCTCTCCCGCACTCTCCCCTCGTTTTTTTGTTTTTGTCGCAAAATAATAAAAGAGCTAGACCCAAAGGCGTTGATACAAAAAAACTGGGAAGGCTGCTGAGATTTTCTGCCCTACACACGCCACTCTTGCCGTACGGTCGGAGGACAGCGTGTTGTTAGCTTGTTCGTCCCATCTGTTCTTGGACGCCGGCCTACACCGTTCGTTACAATACGTACTTGCCACAAAATGTGCATACTTCAGCCAAATGAAAATAAGGATCGCTTCCCATGCTTAGATCANGGGGGGGGGGGGGGGGGGGGGGGGGGGGGGGGGGGGGGGGGGGGGGGGGGGGGGGGGGGGGGGGGCGACGAGGCCATGAAGACCGCTCACATTCTCGTGCCGACACAGGAAGCCTTCACGGTTGGGCTAGTTGCGACACACAAGGAGGTCTTGAAGAGGGGGCCAGCTAGTTGGCGTGACAAGCGGGCGTGCCGATACGATCTTGATTTCTCGATGTTCAGAATGTGTTGCTCTTGTGGCGCTTGCAGTCCCTTCTTTCTGCCACAACCGATGAAAACAAGAGCCATCGTGTACTTCTTAACCCCCGCGAGTATTTCCTGCTCTCCCTACAGTACCGAGTGAGCTTATCTCGACGCCAACCCTCCCCACCATCTCAGGGATTCGTGTGGTCACACAACAAGCAAGATAAAATTTCCTCCTCATCCACTACTACGCGATCGGGCATAACACAACTCTCAAGAAAATAAGATAAAAGAGCACTCACGCTACTTGCCGGCACCCGCCCCTGCTCGCTAAATTCCGCATCGGCCGCCGTAGTGATGTCCGGCACCAGCACCGACGACGACGATAAAGGTTCCGCGCGGCTAGACCCCACGGCTGTTCTCCTACCCCTGGTGCTGCTGCTGCCGCTGCTGCTATCTCTTCTGCCACTTCGAGAGTACGCCATTGCCGCCGCCGCCGCCGCCGGTGGAAACCCTCCCGTTCTCGGCCGCAACTGCTTCCGCCGAAGCGGAAGAGATCAATAGTAGTGGTTAATTGTTACGAGTTTCGGGATTAGGGGGACAAAAGAATGAGAAGCACACGGGCGAAGGGGGGGGGAAAGGGGCCCTGTTAGAAATGATGTTTGTTGTTGATACTGAAGCCGAACATGTCGCACGGTGAGAGGCAGGAGATAAGCTTAATTGGGGTCGAAGACACAAGCGCAGCTCCGTGTTCTCTGTGGGGGAGCGAGGGGGGCAGCATGTCGGGTGTCACCCAACACAGCAGTTAGCCGCTGATGCGTACAACGCAACCAGAGCACGGAATCAGCGCTTACACACGTCGCATCTCTAAGTAGCAGGCAGTCATCGCCAGCGTTATCGCATGTCACCACACAAAAAGAGGGTGAGGAGAGTGGTCAGAGTCGGCGATCAAGGCCAACAGGGATCGTAAATCCTCTGCCGTAGAGCACTACTTTCGAGGCAAATATTTCGACGTAAAAAGATGATGCTTAAGGCTAAGGTGGCGTTTGGCTGGGTGTACTTACCGATAGGTATCACTGCCCCTCTCCCTCTTCGCCGCCCTTTATTATCCATGGTAACTTTAAAGGGGGAGAAGAACAGGGGTTTTGACGCTTGCTCTTTTCCCATACTTCAATCCTACACAAAGAAAGAAACCAACCTTCCCGCCAGGGCTAGGTTAGGCACTCTATTGTCATCGGTAGAGGACACCACAAAGAGGCGTCGTGCGTGCTGGCACATTCAGGTTTTCTACTGGAGCGAAAATATCGAAGGTCGCAGCAGCCGCTGAAAATTGCGAAATCTGCGCCTGAACCAAGCGGCGTCCAACATTTGTCAAGGCCTTGCTCATTGCCACGGACCGTAAACCACTGAACGGGGTCATGTGCTGTAGCTAGTGGCATCAGCTACTGCTATACCCGTAGTTCAGGAGATTGGGCTCGGTGGCGGCGAGCACGGCTGTGACAAATGTTGGATGCCGCTTGAACCCTCAAAACTGACCATATTTGAGCGCATTCCGTTTTTGCTCTCTGACTTGAATTTAGAACAGTGTGAACATATTCTCGTTTTCAAAGGAGGCCTGTGGAGGTAGACGCGTGGAATGTACGTTTTGAGCAGCCTCTACTGCCGCCCTGTGCGAGAATCAACGATTTATGTTGTTCGCCATGCCTCCCGACTGATCTTATGTGTCTGTCGTACAATTTCTGGACCTCTTCCGGTTGTTTTCAAAATTCTTCACGAGGGTTTGAACTCAAAGGCACCGCAGGGAGGTGCGAATCTCCAACGCTGTATCAACAGGCGAAACACTTAGGCAACGGTCACAGATATGGAGCGGTGTATACAATCACCGGACAGACTGTGACGCTCGGCAAAGAGGCTGAATCTCGACATGAGATGGGGACGGAAGTCAAGAGTGCGAGGTGTGCGAGGGCACGCCCTCGCATCCCTCTCGGACAAAAGTCACGGTCAACGATCCAAGGAAGCCTCGTGGAAGACGGCTTTAGGTCCCTCGTAACGTTGCACGCTTCCTCGTGGCTCGCAGAGCGTTGGCGACGTCGACATCACTCCGAGAGGCAACCTCTCCGAGGAGAACGTAGGGAACGTTCTCCACGGTTGTAGGATTTGCGGAGAAAGTCGTAGTAGGTCGGGTTCGTAGAGTTGTGACCCACATCACCCCCCAGGTTTGATGGTGTTAGAGCGCTCACTCAATCAAAACTACAGAGTAAAGGGAACACAGGCTCTGCTAATCCAACCTCCTCAAGACACAATTTCGAAGGATCTCCTCTAACTTGGAAAGCATGTACCGGAAAAATTTACTGGTGTTGAATTATGACCAGAGGACTAGTCAGGATCGAAATGACAGACGACAGAGGAGTAATGACGAGGTGCATTGCCAAGCACAGCATGGCTGCGGCCTGCACAACAAATGGCTAGCACGGGAGTATATGCATGGCGTGGGAGCGGTTTCGCACGAAGGACATTGACGAACGCTCGTATTTTTGTTTCTGATCCTGAGTGTGCCAAGCAACATTGACGCATCGTGGCCGAACGGAAATGATGCATTCAGAGACACAGACAAACAACAGTTCATGGCTGACTGGCAAACGGCCACTCAATGGATGACACCTTCTTACAGTCCGGCAAGGCCCATCCTCAGACGTGGCAACGAGACAGCGTTGTACAGTCTGTCCATTAGTGCCATGGTTTGGTCAGAGAGCTCCGTGATTTCGCCGGGGTCGAGCTTGGCACAATGCTCATTCACATGGGACTGCAGAAGACGAATGGTGGAGTCCATATTGGATGGACCGGACAGGAGTGGAGTGACCTCAATCAACGGGACGGAGGAACGGGCGTCGGAGTGGTGGTCTTCTTCCTCCTCGTCGACATCCGTGGCAGCTGGGTTGACGACGCCTCCAGCACTCTCTCCAGCGGCGTTACCCCCAGCATCGGGGTTGTCGCCGGCAGCACCGTTGACGGAGATGACGCCCTCTCCGGCGTAATTGAAGTTTTCGGGCTGTTCGCCCGGAGGGCGGTCGTCAGCGCGACCCCCCTCGAATGCGTTGTCGCCAAGAGTGGACATGGGATGTTTCGAGTAGCGTGCAACGTGCAGGCAAGAACTGAATGCTGACGCCAGTGAGGGTTTGAACTCAAAGACACCGCAGTGGAGGTGCAAAGTCTCCAACGCTGTATCAACAGGCGAAACACTCAGGCAACGGTCACAGATGTGGAGCGGTGTGTACGATCACCGGACAGACTGTGATGCTCGAAAAAGAGGCAGTATCTCGAGACGAGATGGGGACGGAAGTGAAGAGTGAGAGGTGTGCGAGGGCACGCCCTCGCATCCCTCCCGGACAAAAGTCACGGTCAACGATCCGAGGAAGCCTCGTGGAAGACGGCTTTAGGTCCCTCGTAACGTTGCACGCTTCCTCGTGGCTCGGAGCGTTGGCGACATCGACATCGCTCAAGGAGACAATCTCTCCCAAGAGAACGCGGTGAACGTTCTCCAAGGTTGTGATTTGTGGTGAAAGACGTGGCAGGTTGGGTTCGTAGAGTTGTGACCTACTGTCAACATCAAAACTACTCTTTTTCCTCCCCTTAAAACAGCATAGGGAGGCGTAATAGTTTTTTTCATTTTAGAGACCAAAAAAGTACCTGCAGTAGGCTTGTGCGTTGCTGTTAGATGCGCTGTTACCATTGGCTCATTTACCACACAGCAGCAGCAGTGTTGAGTTGTGGGGGCGTCATATAGCACAGAGAGGGGAGGTGGTGTTCATCATCATCATCATGATTGCGGCCCGCACCTCATAAATGCGGTCCGCACACTCCGCACGGAAACGCGGCCCACATATATATTGTATGCCTAGAAGGATCCACAATGCGGGCCGCAGGAAGGAAAGTGAAAAACGTTGTGGGGTAATGAGACAAGCATGCGCACAAGGCAGTATCGAGATTTGTGGACAAACGTCGCTGTGTTATGCTGGATTGTACCGTGACCTGGCGAGGGCGCTAGTTAGTATGGGACACACACTAAGTTGATGGGCGTGGCGACCTTTGTGTTCAGAGGCGCATCGTGCAAAAAAAGCTCAACGCTCAAATATGGAACACCACCAAAAATTTCGCCAGGCGCTGCCTGCCGCCAAGTGCCACCGCTCGCTGCAAAAAACAAGAAGTGGTGACCGACCGAGAGAGAACCAACCAAACGCGCATCTCTCCTATCGCTTCCTCCGCCAATGGATAGCTAACGGCAGCAGTGTCGTATATTTCACACCCTGCTCCTCCCGCCGTCTCGCCCTTGCAGTGGTGTGTGTCTTTCTCCCCCTTTTTCCATATGGCTCCGTTGTGTCTTACGTGTCAGCCTACGTCCCACAGCCCGCTGGCTGCAACAAAACAACCGAGAGACCGACAACAAGAACCAAACGTGTATGTATGCACCTCTCCTCTCGCTCCTCTGCCCCGATAGCTAACAGCAGTAGCAAAGTGCACACCCTGCTCCTCCCGTCTCGCTCTCGCCCACACTCTCGCTGTGGTGTGTGTGTCTCTCCTCCCCGGTCCTTGACCATGTCTGGCTCCGGGTGATTCTGATGCTGCTGTCTTTCGCGTGAACCTATCTATGCCTACGTACGTCTGGTCCCAAACAAGCCTCCTCCTCCAAGTCGGGGACGCCTGAATGCGACATGTATATTCTGTACAGATGCTGTGCTATCTCGACGCACCGACCACGGATCGAAAAGGTAGCAGTCGGGACGGCTCGGGCAAAATATTCCTTGTTACGCGCAAGTCTTCGATTGCAATTTGGTGGCTAAATTTAGATGGTGAAATGGGCTCCAGTCTGCTGGCATATTTAGGCACCTCAGACAGACAGACAGATCGGCATGGCGTCGTTTGCCCTCCCCTAGGCACGATTTTTTTCTGTTTGTTCGCACTACATGTAGCACATTACGATCCCTTAATAAGCTTCTTATTGCAAAAAAAAAACGCGCACCCCTACACGGGCCACTCTTTTCGCAAAAAAAAAATACTTTACCAAGAGTAAGAGACAAGAACCGATTTGAACCAACAAGCTTCGTAGCAGTGCATTCGTCACGGTCTCATAGCTGCTACGTCCGTTATCAATGTAGGCATGCCAAAACGTGATGTTTTTACCCACAGGGGAGACAATCATCGAGTATTCCAGCGGCGAGGGCTAGCGTCACAGTGTTCCACACGACTGACTCCGCCAGTGTAACACAGCCCCTCAGTGGTGCAGCGCAGCAGCTCATAGAGAAATTGCTGTGTCCAAGCGTGAAGGACAAAAATAGAGCATCGGTTGCGGTATCCTAAAAGGAACGTGGCCCACGCTAGCACGACGCAATAGATCTGTAGGGCCTTTTCGTAAGGCAGACCACACCACGTATATAGGTAGTCTATCCAACATTGGCGTGTGCCCCTGACAAAACATGTGTTCACGTGTAACTGACATCTTGAGACGTTTATCACATATGTCGTGTTGCACTTGAGGGAATCAATGCGACCTGAATTCGAAGCACCCCGCGCGGACCCCCATGCAGCATTGATGACCAGAGCGATCCCAACGTTAACGGGGCGGCTGGGACACTTCGCCGTGCTGCAGAAGTACTATGCTCAATGCCCGCGGCGGCGGTTGCTTGCCGGAGCGGCGTGTTTACGTGTTTACCGGCGCGAGCCCACCCAAATCTCCCTTCTCACCCCGACTTTGGAGCTGCCAAGCATGCTCTCACCGTGTTCAAAGAAATCCTCTCCCCGTGCGTCGATGCCATCAGCGGTGGCGGAAGCGGCATGGTCGTGAAGGCAGCGGCGAAGGGACTACCGCTGGCGGCAGCACCGTAACAGCAACATACCAAAGCCGCCGCTGCCGCTGTCCTTCGCGCGGCGAAGTGCAACCTACTGCTACTCCGCGTTCCTTCTCTTCCGGACACTCCCGGCCGGCAGCGCTTCCTGGCTATTGAACGGGGCGTAGGTTCGGGGCATGACATTGCCGGAACGCCCCCCCTTCCTGGAGAACAGACGTCCTGTGTCTCCTGCGCTTGCGCTCTTGTTGTCGACGTGCAAGGAAGGTGTTTGCGCCTTCGAGTCAGAGGTGGTCCGTGAGGCATTTCAGTCCGGGGACGTTGGGGACGCGTCCCCTCTCATCAAGCGAGATCTTTGTCCATGGGTATGTGCACACTTGGGGCGAGAGAGAGAGAGAGAGAGAGAGAGAGAGAGAGAGACGAGACGAGACAGCGAGAAAAGTCTCGAGGGCTACCAGTTCATCGAGGGCATCAGGGACTTCGGGAATTACCATCAAGAGGTACAGCAGCATTAAAGTCGCGTGCATTTTGCAATCCAACCGCCAGCCGATGATGAGGTCTCGCCGCCCACACAGAGTACATATGCATACGGCGGATGGATCCAACACCCGTTCGCCCGTCGGAGGGCTTGGAAGTAAGAAAGAAAAGAGGCCTGTGGGGGTTTGCTGGTTTGCCATGCTCTTTTTTAGTAGAACGAGGAGCCTCGACATACAACGCGCCCAGAACAGGAAAATCGACAACCTGTGCCGAGAAGATGCCCTGCACAGCGGGCTACAGCAGCAGTGGTATAGATATGTAACAGCTCCTCATCCATGGCATGTGATGTGTGGATGGTGGACTACTACCTAGAATAGGACGTATGTGACTATCGCATTCGCGGCGGAGTCCAATTCTGGTTTTCAGCGCCATTACCTTGTATCTGCATCGGACGCATGTTACCGTTTTTAACAAGCTCCACCTGTACAAGTAGTAGTCTAATCTCACCATGGTCCAGTAGTCTACGGTACATTCGGGACGGAGGCGAAGGAGAACCCAAGCGATGAATCACTTTGGTCTTATAGCGAGATGAAGCCTGGGCCCGGTGCTTCTTCCTCAGCCCCAGTTGCTTGTGGCATTCAACGTCGGGGTGTTTTCGTGCTTTCGTTTATATGGTTCGAGGCCCACCCGTTTCCAGGGTTTCTTTTTTCCCTGCCTTCGTTTGGATA
The DNA here is from genome assembly GCA_902602495.3 of Ectocarpus sp. CCAP 1310/34. Classification (NCBI taxonomy): domain Eukaryota; class Phaeophyceae; order Ectocarpales; family Ectocarpaceae; genus Ectocarpus; species Ectocarpus sp. CCAP 1310/34. Next base: position 130,873 of record CACKRE030001865.1, on the reverse strand, counting down.
CTTATTGATGACTTCGCCTTCCACCATATCGACAGCGAACGGTGGGATGAACTTCCTCCGATGCTTCAGAGTCAGGTTTTGAACCGAATGACGCGTGTAACATATGAGCGAATATGGAGGACTGGCTCCCACGCTCCCCTTGTAAGTTGACCATCACCAAGATCTCCGAAGACTTCGTTTGAAGACTTGTCAACGAACCACGACCCCCCCCGGACATCTTTCTCTATTGTTCTGTCCCTCATTTTGCTCCATTCACCGCTGCCGCCGCCACCGCCATCTTCACGCCCAACCTGCTGCATCGCAAACGACCACCAACACCGACTCCTCTAGACCTTCCGCTCGGGAAGAAGACAGAAGGCATCACTGCCCGTATCAAAGACTAAGCCATGAGCACTCGCCTCATGTCCGCCGTGGGAGCAAACTCTACCTTGCGCAACGCTCGCCGCGCCATGCTGCGCAGGGGCCTGCTGGTACCCCGGACTGCACGGGAAGCTCTCAGCAGCAGGGCCCCTCGCTCTCTCCCGCCGACCGCATCCCTTCTCCGGGAAGCACGACCTATGCTGCAGCACCAGTCCGCCAAAGGCGAGGAGTGTGGGGGGGTTCCAACGGGTATCGCGGTGGCGGCGGCGGTGATGGCTGCTGCTGCGCTTGCATCATCCCGGCGGGAGGATGGCCACGCTCCGGAGGTGCTTGCTGCCGAGGCGTACTCTTTGCCGATCGGCCGTACATCTCCCCAAGTTGTGAGTGAATTTCCTGGTCATGTTCGTGGGTGGGGAGGGACCCACCCAGGCTTGCCGCCGTCGTCGCGTGCGTCGAAATGTGCTTGTCATTGCTGGATTTCGGCGTTCAGTCGGGCGTAGGGAATGCGGCGTAAACTCGCCCCGTCTGTTTCTGTCTCGTGTGCCTCCTCCTCCCGGTTACCCTTTGTCGAGACCATTGCAACGAAATAATCGAGGTGTCTTGATAGCCACGTATGAAGTCCGACTGCTTGGCACCTACTGCCCCTCCTTCCCCCCGTACAACTTTCGGTAACCCATTTTCGTCCGAACCGCCCTCCCCCCCCCGCCCGCCCCTTCACACCACACGATAGTGTAACTGCTTCATCGAAGTGTCCCGAGAGTCGCGCATGAAGTACGAATGGGACAAAGAGACGAACATGCTCAAGCTGGACAGGGTGCTTCACGGAGCGGCCTTCTACCCCCACGACTACGGCTTCATCCCGCAGACTCTGTGCGGAGACGGTGACCCATTGGTACGGTGTCAATCAAGGGTTGGGTTGGGCCGGGGTCAGAAAGAAAGCACGGGATTGGAGGCATGATCTCGTGCATCTCCGAGCCTTTCAGCCGTGGATCTTATCGTTCGATTGGGGTGGTTTGTTGATCTGTACCTATTCAGGCAACGCCTATCCAACAAGGCGGATACCAGGCGAAAGCGTCGCCATCGTCGTCACAATTCGGGCTGCTCTTTCGGTCGCGCATGCACCCGTTACAGGACGTGCTCGTGCTGGGAACGTCAGCGCTGCAGCCAGGGTCGATAGTAGACGTGCGGCCTTTGGGCTTCATGTGCATGGGTAAGTGAGAAACAGCAGTCGAGGTGTATGTTTCTTTTCTAACGCTCCGACGGAAAATCCTACTGCTGCTTAGGTAGGAACCTCCTTTCAGTACCAAACGAACGGATTAGAACACGCAGGTACTTCTACACCCTGCTTCACCTTGTTTCACTCCCCTTCCCCAAATTTGAACCTTTGCCCCGGTCCCCTTTTACGAGATCTGTAGGTTTCCCCCTCATCCGCATGCTCAACCGTTGAAATGGCACCCCTCTGGTTCTGATCAAAGCGGCAGTATCTACGTTTTATCTTATACATGCATATGTAATCGCCACCTATTGTACGTTTCTAGAGTAGACGAAACTCCGTGTGAGCGTTGTCAGCTTTTATTTCGAACGGATTATTTGTTTTATTATGGCGTAGAGGACGAGAAGGGTCTAGACGAGAAAGTTCTCGCGGTGCCGGACAAGGACCCAAGGTTCAACCACATGACGTCGTTGAGGGACGTTCCGGAGCACGTGTTGCGCGAGATCACCAACTTCTTTGAGGTGTGTACGAAGGATACGTGGTTGACATGAACGAACGCGCTTCTTGAACTTTCTTTGGTCTTGGTCGGTTTTTGGTCCCTGAGCACTCTCGACACCTAGGGATTTGAGAGTGCTACGAGGCACACTTCGGTGCAAAAGGTCGCCACCGCTGGCACGTACTCACCCGGCGATAGCCTCGTCACCACCACCTTGCCGCCCACGGGAAAAAAATGAAACGTTCACCCCTCGTCGCTGACGCGTGCGCAATTTTGCGTGCCCGTTCTCGCTGTTTGGGCGTTGATGACAATGCAGACATACAAGCAGCTGGAGAAGTCCAAATGGGTGAAGGTGAGTCTGAGGTGTAGACCTAGGGAGTTCTGTCGTGCTGAGCACATTCATTCCCATGAAAACACAAGAGTGTGCTCCATCCCCTCCTATTCGGCTCAGGCCAATCGTAACAATAACGTCCATTGAAGGCACCTGTCCCTCCCTTCACTCCCGAACACACATAACACTTCAACCTATTGTGTGTCTCTTTATTGTTAGCATCGTGTGTCTGTGCGATAGAAGGTGAGAGGCGCCTAGGGACGGACGTATTTCGCTGTTTGTGCTCACCAACGTAGCCTGGCACCGGCCCCCCAACCCCACGAGCCACCGTTGGGAAAGATGGGTCGTCGGTGATCGGTCCTGTGGTAATATTGCCCCGCCCTCTCGAGGACGCATGGTACCGCTAAGACATGCAAAACACATGTGCGACCCCTCCCCCGCCACGTCTCCCCACGCCACCCCCATGCTATAAGGGTTTAAGTGCTAAGATCTGAGCGTCCCTTCTAGACTAGAGAAAATTCAACAAGTTCTGGCGGGAGCTACAACTCCCAAAGATCATTTTATCAAGGGAAGAGCTGTAGCACTGTCCCTACAAGCTGGGGGGGTACGACCCCCTTCGTTCAGTCTACCAAAGATCAAGCCAACAGCAAGCACAGCTGGTGGAACAGATCATTAAGCAAGGCATGATAGTCTTCACCGGTGTAGGTATCTGTTTATGCTTGCAGGTGGGTGGGTGGAAAGGAACGACGGACACCCACGAGTTGATCGAGAAGACCCACGAGAAGTTCCTGGAGGAGAAGAAGGGGATCAAGGAGAAGCAGCACAGCACCGCCGCTGTTGCTTCCGCCACCGCCGGCGCCGGCGCCGCTGAGAGGAGGGTAAAGCATGCCATGGACTAAGTTGGCCACTTGTGCTGTGACAGCGGCAATGACTATGGAAGGAGGGTGGTGATGTGCACATTGGTTGATGGGGGGTAGGTTTGAGCGAGGGAAGGTACTGAACACCATGCACGGTCGTAGTCTTCAGACCGTAGGCCCTTCCATCCCTAAACAGCCGTCGGCGGCGCGGCGTGTTGGTTTCTTACCGATTGCATTTGGGGAACGGGGGCGAAGAGCGGGGGAGGGCAGTTGCTTTGTGGGGGTGGTCCTGTCCAAAGCACGGTTTCAGAGCTTTTTTGGAAATTGTTGTACGATTGTGTGTCTGCATCATCTTGCTCCCCCTAAGCGCCACTCTGTTCTACCCGATGACGACGCCAAGGTCACGAAGCGCTGGCAAACGACCCGATACTGTTCACATCACGAGAATCTGTAGGCATGGTCCTCCCCCCGTTTGACAATTCGATGCCAAATGCACCTGAATGTAGAAAACATATCTGCGCTGTTACCCCTCCCCTCCCTCCGCTCACCATGCAGTGTATGATGTCCCTACGATAGATAGTGGGAGGTAAGATGAGTTGTTGTAGGTCCATTTTCCCACCGGCGTGTTTCAAGACCGTCAGTTCTCGTGCAACGAGCTTTTAGCCTCTAATGCGCCGTACATTTGTCATATTCTGTCATGCCAGAATTCCCGCGTATAGCAAAAAGTGATCATGTTCGTCTACGCTAGGTGGCAATGTACCATCTCATGTCAGCCACCCCACATCAAAACCGAAACTTGCCGAACAATGCAATCAATCGTGTGTCGGTGTCGCAGGGTAAAGAAAACCCGTTGGCCGACGCACCTGGGCAATGTTGATGCCACTGATTTCGTCGATCTCATATTTAGGGGTGGGAGGAAGGGTGCTTCTGGTCACGACGCAGTTAATGGAATGGGTGTGTGTAAATACGGAGTGGGGTGTTGAGCGTATTGCTGGCGAGGTCTGGGCCAACCATCGGAGGGTGCTTTGCAAACGTCCGCCTCTTGAAGTCGGTGAGAGGGAGAAAGCACTTGCATCAGCGGCGCGTTGAAGCCACTGTACAAGCACCAACTACGCCGAAGCCGTCGGCGGCATGGGTATACTGGTTGGGCGCGATCTTCTCTTTGCCCCTCGGGGGCGGTGTGCTTGGTCTGTGGTGCGCGCTAAGCTGTGGCGTGATTTTACCGCTAGGAGTATGACAGTATGATGGGAAGACGCAAGCATGATGTGCTGCCAAGAAGATGGGGGAGGAAAAGTGTTGGTTTGTCCAGTACCCGTCAAAATCCGCAAAAGACTTTGTTTTTGCCCGACTCGCTCCATTCTTGTAGTGAAAGCGCAAATTACTTTGTAGATCCAAGGCAACTCTTGACTCTTTCGAAAACATGTGTCTACTTCTCCTACCGAATTCTGTGGGCCTGTCTATGTTTATCCACCGGTAGCGTACTCCGTGTAATTGACCCCTTGTCGAGTATATACCGCGGAGTTCCGTGATATGCACGGGTCCAACGTTTCTTAGTCGGACGTTTCGATAGCACAGAAGGAGCCTGAAGCCAAACAGCAGAGTATTGGCATCGACATTTTCCTCGCTCCAGCTATCGAGAACAGAGCGCACCAAAAAATGATCACACGTGTGAAACACAACATTATATGCCCGCAGTCTACCTGTCTGTCAACCCGACCCCAGACCGACAGATTGAGCGTGTGGGAGACACCGGAGGGAAACCATTTTAGAGAAACCCGTTCAGCGGAGAACATCAATACTCTAAAAGAGGTCGACAATGCAATCGATCCATAGAGAAGACGAGGGGTAGGGGAAGAAAATGTTTCTTTGAAACCAGGCGGAGGAATAACCTTCGTCTCACCCCAGTACGACTTACACCTATCCATAATGTACAACAGCAACCCACCCACAACCCACAAACCGTACTGCCAATGCACCCCCCCCCTGTGATCTAAGGCGGACAATAATCCACATGTCAAAATAAGAGTTGAGACGTACCGTCCTGGATATAAACCATCTAGCTGTTGCGAGAAGACGGGCGCGGCTTTCGCAACGTAGCCACTGCGATGGTAGAGGGAAATGAGCAATCCAACGGCGCGCCGATTCACCGCACGCACCTACAGGTGCAAAGTCCCGAAGCATTGTTTCCATGTCTCGAAAGCATGAGACCTCCTTCGCAATGTAAGGAGGTAAACTCACAGACAAAACCACCGGTGTTATTTCCAAATAAAAGCCGCCGACAGCGACCCTGGTGCCCGCCAACACGCACGAAGACACCACGACAAACGAAGCAACATCGATACAACAGAGAATCATACAAAACTGCTTGTGCTTGTCCACGCCAGCCGCGTTGCCTTCTTCAAGCTGTATCGGCCTCTCTCTCTCTCTCTCTCCGTCTCAGTCCTCTTTCTCTCTCGCTCTGGGTGCAAACGTCATGTTACCACACGCACTCCGCGCTGTCTCCTTTCTTCGAAAATCACGTTGGAATACACTCAACCAAACACGCACACGTGTGCTCGACGCAACGCAGTACCCGGTCGCCCCGGTGGTCTAGTGGTATCCTCGTAATCCGCCAGTCGCAAAGGTCGTGAGTGCGAATCCCCATGGGGTGAAAAATTTACGAAATGTGCGGTTGAAAGCGAATTATAGCTGACAAGCTCTCATGATTACCAAACTTCGACGTTAGCACCATTGACGAGGGAAAGGGACGGCTGGACCCTTCTCGCGATAAAAACAAATTCAGCACGCAACGCAGGAGGAAAGTGGGGCATGAAAAAAAAGAAAAAAAGAAAAAAGCCCTCGTGTTTACCCCCTCCTGTGTGACCCTGGATGGTTGTAGTTGTACGAAAAAATACGCTAAAAGTGTAGTACACGTCTCACCACGAAAAATGGGGGGACTGTCGCCATAATTAATAGGACGTAAACACACACAACACACACAGTACCACGCGCGTTCTGTAGTACTACAACTTTTGCCGCTTGACCTTCCCCTGAATGACCTTGGACGTTGCCAGCTTGTTGAACGCGCGGGACTTCCAGCCCACGTACTCCTCTGACGAGCGGTACCTGTTCGAAACAAACGCGTTGTTTGTGTGTTGAACTCCCATTTTGCTCTGAACCTGGTAAATATGTTCATCCTTTGATATGTTTGGATGCACCAGCCGGGGCCACGCAGGCGGAATTCTTACTCTCCATATTCCTTCGCGGAACTAATCACAAAGCAGTACCGCGAGAAGGGCGAGAAGGATTAAGTCGCCCGTTTCCCTAGTCGTGCGTCGAGCTCTGCTGTCAAAATGTTTTTAAAATCGCTGTCAAACGGCTTGCGCCACCAACATAGGCATAGCCATCGAAGCCCCCGTCCGTGGGGCCCCGTGTTCGACGGTTTCAGTCCGCTTGAGTCGAAAATAGCTCGAAAGTCGCCCGTGCCACGGGTAACGATGCCAATGCTCGTCTCGACGACGGAGCAAGCTGCAACAAGATGCGTGCCAACAACACACATATCCACACCGCACGGCTGAGCGAGTGTGCCACTACTGTAAGGGCAACATGTAATATTTCGAAGCAGTCTCTCTACCGCACGCACGACGACAAAAGAACCCCCCCTATCAGCCTACGACCATGCCCATCCATCCGCCCACGGCGCCGCGAAGCGACACCACTTACCCCGCGTTGAACAGGCTCTTCTCGAGGTTGGGCAGGTCCCTCGTGAAGCTGTTCACGTCCTCGTTGAGGCTGTTGAGGGAGCAGTCCAGCAAGCGCTTGAAGCGCTCCCCGCTGAAGACCATGAGCAGGGTGTCCTGCAGCCGCTGATCGCCCATGAGCGACGCGAGGACCACGCCAACCTGCGCGCGCGATGGCGATCATGGAAAAGCGAGGGGTGTTTCCGGAGTTCATTTGATCCCATGCGTTTGAATTCCATGTGTTTCATTTTTTCGTGATATTTTTGGTCGGGACCCGCTGGGTGGGTGGGTAGGTACCCGGCTAGGGACTTGCCCACACGAGCATGTTCCGGACAACCTTAATCTTGTACGGTGTGATGGAAACGTGGCGAGTGTTTGTCCACTGCGTGCAGAAGGCTGACGTGAGGCACTGCTAAGCAAGCTGTGTCGTGCAGAGGCGGCATGACATGAATCAGCGCTCCTGTGGCAAAAAAAACAACACTTGAGTTGACCAGGCCGGGGCATGCACCATAGGGACGAGCCATCCTGCCATACCCCAGCAGCAGGGGCAGTGCACGCTACGGGCGGGAGTGCGTGACCGATAGAATAATGATACACGAATGGGCTGGTGCACACCATGGGTTTATCGATAATATGTGGCACATCGATACACCATGGAGATGGTACTTAGAGAAGTACCTGAGGACTGACGTACTTCGGCCTTGAACATGCCACGAGAGAATAGAGGTGTTGATGCTACAATGCTGTTCACACCCAAGATCTCAACGACGGGAGGATTCCAACGCCGAGAAAGCATAAGATGAACATGGCTTCTGAGAAGGTCTCTGCGGAGGCTATCCGACAACGTGCGGTGCTTGTAACACTCCACACACCCTGACGTTGATACACACCCGTCCACGAGAACCCGACAGCAAGTGGCAGCACGATGACACCCCTGCGCGCAAATCCACAGGCATGTTTGACTTTCCAAGATATCATCATCCGAGGCGCTAAGAGATAGGTCACATGCATTGTGTGTGTGGTACTATACTGTGAGACTGCGGGTCATCGCACAGGGCCTGCAAAGCTCGATTGCTCCATGAATAAGCGGTTGTGCGAAACGGTCGAGCGGCCTAGTGAAGGTCTCAGCGAGACATTTCCATACGCACCCTTTTGGAATGGACGCCCTTTTGGTTGTGGAGTAGTCGATACAAGCAAGTCTATCACCCGCAATGTTACGGTTTTTCGTTGAATCCCTTGGGCTCTACACACAAAAAAAAGGCAACAGCAAGAACAAGCGTGTGTGAGATGCATATTGCACAAAAACGTGGCTCCTTTGCACCTGATACTCTTCGCGGCTTAATCTTCGCCAAAACATCGGACAGTGGCAGGGTGGGGGCAACCTGGCTGGGGGTCGAAACGTCAAGATCATCGGTCTTCAACAGCGTTCAATACAGACCCGCCACATGTTGGACTGTCGTTCTGGAAGCCTGTAGGGTACCCCTATTATTCGAGAAAAGAGACGTCATATCTAATCGTGCCATATTATAGCTGATGTCAAGAGTGCCTCCTCCAACGTATGCCTACCTCGTAGTAGAATGGGCACCGCTCTCTAAGGTTGACAGCGCCTGGGCCGGCCTCCAACTGCTCTCGGAACCTGAGGGTGCGCGCGTGAAGGAAGCGTCAATGTCTCTGTCTCATCTCTCTCCTTGCCTCTGTCTGCCCGTCTCTCTCTCGTGCTTGCATTCACAACGAAATGTAACCAAGTGTTCCTGCGTAGTCGCAGGGACTCTACCACAAGTCTGTTATAGATGCAATGCATGACCTATGTGAACCAGGCAAGGAGCATGATTTGGACTTTGACAGCTTGCCTGTCTGTGTAGTGCTTTGGTAAGTCCAGGTTCACCATCCCCTTGCCAGCGAGAGGCCGCGCCATCCATAGCGGAAAATCCACCTTTGGTCGCCGAGGGCGGCGGTAGCGGCGATAGTGGCAAAAATACAACCGACAAGCGACAGCAGCAGGACGGAGGAGAAACATAATACAGCCAGAAGAACAAAGAGCAGAGGTGGGTGCATGCGTGATTATCCGCTGCTGCTCCAGCTCTCGAAACGCGTGCAACAACTCATGCCGTGAGCATGCCGAAGTACGCGCATTGCGGAGCTGCACATCCGGCGTTGTAACGCAGCGTGAGGATTTTAGTATTGCCATGTTCTGCTACCTCAATCGTTCTTGTTGTTCGCCTCAGAAGACGCACATTATCGCCACTGTGTGTGATGATGCTGCCTAATGTGGCCGGGGCGAAAGCGTTCCTCTACCATCTCTGTCTTCATCTGCTCCTCCTATGTAGAACAACAACAACATGCACCTAGTCGTTGTCGCACTTTGGCCTACGAAACGGAGTTAGTTGCAAATTCGAGCCTTCGATATAAGACAATGCCCAGTCGTTAGTGGTGTCCCCATCTCGAAGACGTACCTTCGCCCCTTGCGAAAGATCCTCGTCTGACGTCGTGGGGTCGAGAACGCCCATCCCGACGGCATCCAGGGTGAACACGCAGGGCACCCGTATCTCCTCGCTGAGGATGGTGTCGATGTCGTAGTAGCCCCCGGCGGCCATCGCCCCTGTCGTGATCTCCCACACTCACCACCCTGCTAAGACTGCTGCACTTCTTTGCTATTTGAAGCAGGTTTGTTTTCCGAACTGGGAGATCAGCAAAGCGTTTCGCCTCTCCTTCTGAGCCGCTCTCTGTCCGCCGGCTGCTGCGCAACAAGCACGTTGCTCAAACGGCCAACCGTTCCCCCCCAATTTCAAATATTGGTCGAAGGTTTGCCGCTATTTTTGTCACCACCGGCCAAGCCCTTTCACGCTTCGCAGGTATCCCGACCCCAACGAGGATATTGCTGATCCGACACCTGCCCTCTTCCACGTCCTTACTCTCCCTCCACTCTGCGCGCCGCAAGACTGAGAGAACAAGAGAGATTGCCGCAGCTGAAAGGCGGATGTGGTGAGAATGGGTTTCAGTCTAGTTCTCGAGGCGTTATTTTGGGCTCAGAGTAACTGTCAGACTATCTTCTGTTCGGGACCGTCGGTGAGTGTAGGGTACTGACGACTGTGTACACGACAGGACCGACTGTTCAGGTCAGCAGATACAATTAAGGGACCGCTGTAGCGTGCAGTGACGACCTAGGGCCAGTTCTCAGCAAGAAGTGCTGCGAATAATTACAAGTGCCACCATAGGCCCAAGTTGGACCAATCAGGGAGACAAAATGACGTATGACATAGATGACGTGTGTCGTTGTATAACGGATGACCTTTGAGGTAGGACCGTCCGGAAGCTTGGCTCCGTTAAGCCTCGCACACCAGATCACTCTTGCTTCCTACCCTCAGTTCGCCGTACAAAACTGTGAGCAGAACAAGCTTGAGTCAACCAAGAGGCGAACTGCTGAGGCAGAGCACACACACAAACCACGCTTGAACGCAAGTGCATCGCACGTCCAAGCTAGAACCTGCAGAACTAAAGAGGCGGTATCAGTTCTCCCCTCACGGACGATCGGGAGTGCCATTTCGTTGAAGCTTGTTTCCTCGTGAGGGGACGGTGATATTGCTGTTGCATCATCCCTCAGGAGTGCGCCATACATCGTGACCAAGCAAAGCAGTAAAATACCTAGAATGTAGACGACTGTTTCATTCAATCAACAAGGTTCTTTCACCCACTCTGTCTTCCCCCTCACAACTCGCAACATGGAGATAATTACCAGTATGGTATAATACATCTGATTTCGATGGTCTCTGAGGGGGTGGCGCAGATGTGTTTCTGTTTCTGCCGCGATGAAGGGGGTTCCGCAACGCTATAACCAGGGACCTCTTGCTGCGGCGCCGCATGGGCTTGGGGCTTGGGCACAGCCGTCGCAGCCTCGCGCGTAATAGTTAAGCTGCAGACAGCAGTCTACCGTACAGCTGTTGTCGAGAAAGGGATACGGTGCAGTATGGAGAACGACGGCGTAGTTTTGGCCTCGGCTGACCCTTCCCCATCGCTCGGGGAGGTGCCAGCAGTGGTAGAAGAGACGATCGGCGGTTCAGATGAGCAGGAGGATCCTGCTGCTGCCGCCTCTGCCGTTGTTGATGAGGAGGGCGACGACGGACCGGCGGCGGCGGAGGAGGATGGTGAAGGCGAAGGAATCAGCGACGACGAGGAAACTTCGGGTCGAAGGAGGGGAAAGGGGGGAGAGGAGGAAGAGGAGGGAGAAGAGGAAGGGAGAAGGGTGGTGAAGGATCCTCCTTACCAGTACCCAACTGGCTTGGTCGAGATCGATGAGCAGTGAGTATGCGTAGTCTATTCATGCGCAGCAGTATACGATACAGCAGTGGTCTGTCAACCCGCCGCATCACTCCCGGTTTGACGGATACGCCGGAGTTTGCCTTAGTGGCCACACCGACACGCCCCCACACTGCAGACAGCACAGTACATGCAGGACGTGCTAAGTTTCATGGTGCCCCATGATTGTTGTTGTTGTTGTTGTTGTTGTTTTCTTCACATTAAAAACCGTGCCGATCTCTCTCTACCCAGTACCTTCGTATGTCCGTACTGATACAACACTCGACGCGGTCGATTCCCGTAATCGCAGGCTAACTTACNGTTGTTGTTGTCTTCACATTAAAAACCGTGCCGATCTCTCTCTACCCAGTACCTTCGTATGTCCGTACTGATACAACACTCGACGCGGTCGATTCCCGTAATCGCAGGCTAACTTACCCTAAAAAGGTACACTCAAATAAAATGGTCCCGAGGGGTCCGCAAGTCATTAGAAATCAACGCCAGATATTCTGGAGCCCTCCACTCCCTCTGCGCGCTATGCGAGGTAACAACCGAGACTAGGGATTACCATCACGGGCCGGAGAGAATGAGGTACACCCCCTTGGTTCAATCTTGGTACNAACAACTGAGACTAGGAGTCACCATCACGGGCCGGAGAGAATGAGGTACACCCCCTTGGTTCAATCTTGGTACTTCACAGCGCAAGCAGAAACAAGGCCATCTGGCACAGAAAAAGAGAGAAAAAAAGAACAAGAGAAAAAGAGAAGAAAATAAAAGGAAACAGTAAGGAAAGAGAAAATGAAATAAAAAGATCGAGGACAAAAAGGGACCAGGCCGAAAATAGCAAGAAATAAGAGACAGAAAGAGGCACACGGTGGAGAGACCACTAACGACAAGCAAACACG
>CACKRE030001865.1:106251-117072 GCA_902602495.3 Ectocarpus sp. CCAP 1310/34 | reverse complement strand
TCCGTTCCACACCTTGACGAGGATGGTATGGAGGTGTCCCAGGACGAAGGGTTCGTCGTCATCGATCTTGAGCAACTCGGCAGGGAGGGAGTCATGGCCGGGTGCCTTCCAGTTCTTGAGGCCTTTCGTTGCCCGTGCCACCTCCTCGAGTTCTGGCACATCTCCCAACCGTTGAGTGTCACGTGTCGCTGGCCGCTGCGTCACTCGTTCGATGATGTCTGGGCTCAGGGTGGGGGATTTGGTGCAGAGTAGGGTGCTTAAGAATCTCGCCCACCGCTGGAGGATGTCGTCCCTGTTCCGGAGCAACACGCCGTTTTCATTCGCGACGAACTGCTGTCCCCCCGCTTGTCTCCGGCTGAGGCTCGCTGATCTCTTGAGGTGTTGGTACAGTCCTCGTTATGATGGCAGAGGTGGAGAACTGCGCGCTCAGTCAAACGGCAAAAGCGCATCTGGATTGAGGCCGTACGCCCAAGACGGCCTATCGATCAAACCGGAGGAGCAAACTGCTACAGCAGTAGACTAGAGTTCAGGATAACCAGACAACCTCTGCCATGCCGCTGATATAACGGTACTTCCGTGATGCTGCAAGCACGACCAATCATCGGTGTGTTTGTTTCTCCATACAGTCTACCCCGCTTTAAGGACGCTCGCGTAGAGGAAACTCTCCGCTTTAAGGAAACCTTATACCTGAGCACCAAGTGGCCCAGCGGAATGTACGATGATGGGGTACCCCCTGTTTCTGCCGCGTAACCCTTGCTTTGTGTCCTGCGGGTCGCTCTTTGCACGCACCACGCACCACAGTGAGTGCAGGAGTATCAACGCACGGACAGCAGAAGCAGCGAGCGGTCTGGTGCTGCAGCTGTAACTGGGTGTTGATATGGATAGATTCCTCCCATCTACCGGCGGTCCATCTAATGCGGCCAAAAAAACATGTGGAGAACCAACTTGTGCGATGAGATCTCTACTGATCACCGCAGTCCACCAGTGCCCATGCGGGCGGCCGATACATGGCTTCTGTGGCCGAGGAATCGGTGAGGAAGGCTTCGGGCAGCAGAGAGAGTGCACAGATTGTCAGGGGAGAACGACTACAGGCAAGATCGGCACCGGCACAAGTCCCATGGAGGTGGACAGCAGTAGCGACAACGAGGACAACAGCAGCAGGTGATGATTGTGATTTTCAGCAGTCAGCAGCAGCAGCAGCAGCAGCAGCAGCCATCGGCCGAACGCGTGCTGTTGAGGTGTTGAGCAGGAAACCATGCACCACGATGTTACACGTACATTGCATGTCCTTGCCTTCGTCTAATTGTTATCAAACAACAACAGCAGTGTCAGCATGCCAGGAAAACTCAATGAGATTGTACGCACAAGGCTGCGTGTGTGCGTGTATTTTTTTTTTTGTCATGACAAAAGATCGTCAATATGTGTCGGCGTGTGTGCAATTGTAGTGAGCGTCAAAAACCAAACGAAGACTATCGCTACTTCTTTGCATCTTTTGGCACGCAATTTGCGCCTGAAGCAGTTCGCATGTCGCGCTGCCGAAGTGATTCTCGTTGTCCAACGCTGATAGAGAGTGAACTTTTGTACGTTCAGAGGACTCTGGTGCTTACGGTTCGCACTTGAAAAACATTCAAAATAGACGCAGTCGTTATATTCTTTCGTCTTGTTTTTATTCAGCGTAAATTGTAGCTGCTGGCCTGCGTGCAGTCTCTCGGCGGTAGGTGCGAGCACTCTCGTTCTCCGGAAAATAAGTGCATGTTGTGTTGGGCACAACGGCATTTTTTCTCACGTGGGTGTATTTGCCAACAACCTGCCCTGACATGTCACAATTCCCTCGTCTCTTGCAGAATTTGTCGCGCAGGACGAGGCAACCGGCTAGGGGCAAAGAGTCAGAGACTGCAAGGAAGGGGAAACGACCTCAACGCACCGCGGGGGGGGGCGGCGGAGGTGCCACGTGGGGAGGCGGCGGATGTGCCGCAGGGGACGGCACAGGTAGTGTCGCCAAAAAAGTCCGGGTGTCCAAGCCCGGACGGGACACTGGCAAAAACAAGTTATCGATGACGCAGCGATTGCAGATTGTCAAGGAGGTCCACGGGGAGGTTAAGAGGAGCATGGTTGCTGCAAAGTGGAACGTCGGTACTTCGTACGTCAGCAAATAGATGAATCCGTAGAAAATCGCTGAGCTTGAGAAAGTCCGCGACATGGAGCTCAACCAGGACGCCCTTCGCGCGCCGAAGCCGGTACACGACGAAGTGGAAGAGAAACTACGCAAGTGGATCAAGATCGCACGAGCACGCTTTGACGTAAGCACATATTTTGCATTAGTCATGTGTTGGTCAGGACACAACTTGGTTGTCTATGCGCCTACACCCTTCCGCCCCTACACCTCTTCCCACCCTCGAAAGCTGCTGGGTTGGGGGTTCGACAAGCTCTAGCCCACCTGTTTCGAGCTGGCCGACTGAACGCACAACCAATTCAAGGGAGAGTTGATCGAAACCATGTCGCTGCTGTTTCTTTTTGTGGCTTTCCCGACGCAGGCAACCAAGATTGGCGTGAGTGGTTCGATTATCCAGGCCCAGGCCTTGAAGATCGCGGCGCAGATGGGGAAGACCAACTTCAAGGCGACCAGCGGCTGGCTACATCGCTTCCTGAAACGCTACAGCTTTACTCACGTCCAATTGCACGGAGAAGCTGGCGACGTGGACAAGCAGAAGGTGGCGGAGGAGATCGAGAGGATTCGTGAGCAGCTGCAGGAATTCGACGTCGAGTTCATTTTTAACAAGGACGAGACGGGACTTTTCTTCCACTGCTTCCCGAGAGGTACACACGTCACGAGGGGGGAGGCCGCCGCCGGCGTCAACAGCATAACCGCGCGGGGTTCGAAGGCCATGAAGGCCAAGGATCGGTGCACGGTGGTCGCCTGCTGCAATGCGACCGGGTCTCTGATGGTGCCATTGGCCGTCATCAGCACGTCGAAAAAAACGATGGTTCCCCTCCACGTCCGCAAACCGCCATGTCCCTACTTCGCCCAGGAGAGTGCCTGGCTCGACCTAGCCATTTGCCAGCGGTGGTTTGACGAATTCGTTGTTCCCTTCGTCAAAGGCAAAACCTCCAAGAAGGTGGCCCTCTTGTGGGACAACTGTCCCGGCCACAAGGTCAAAAGCAACGACCCGCAGATCGTCATCATCTTCTTGCCTCCGAACGTCACTTCTGTCTACGAGCCCATGGACATGGGCATCCTGTTTGTACTCAAGTGCCAGTACAAGACCGAGGTGGTGGCAAGGCTGGCAGGCCTCATCGAGGACTGGGACACCGTCCGTGCACGAAAAATCCAAAGGTGAATTAAGAACAATTATGTAGGGGCGCTCTTTGATACCGTCGTCGCAGGTCTTGCGAAGGCTCTGAAAATGGTGTTCTTTCAACGTTTTTGTCGAGCTGGTTTTAACATTAGCCCTTTCATCCGTCCCTGTGTTTCGTTTCGGCAGAGGGTGCCGGGGCCTCAGCGATGCAGGACAGGTGGCAATGCTGGACGTCACGAAGATCTGTTCCCAGAAGTGGCGTGGCTTCGACGTTCAGACGATCATCAGGTGCTGGCTCAAGGCTGGCATACTTCCCAGGGAGCACTGCAACGTTCTCAAGGGCATGGACACTCGGCTTGACCAAGAGGACAACGACGACGCGGCAACCATCGACGGTCTTTGTGACATGGTCTCAAAAATGTCGATACCAGCTAGCGTAACGGACTATAGGTCCATGCCGCGAGTGTTGACGGACCATTTGTTTGTCGAGAAGGGGACAGACCTCACAGAGCAGGAAGTCCGAACGGCGGTCAAGACGTGGCTTACGGTAGAGGACGACCCCGAGGTGTTAGAAGTGGAGTTGGAACTGCAGGCAGTAGAGAGGGATCTCGCCGGCTTAGAAATGGACGACGGCGTATCGAGCGAAGGGGGCGCTGGCGACGGCAGGCCAGAGTCGTGCATAACCTTGTCCCTCACCGAGGGCGAGGTTATCTCTCGCTTGGAGGACGTTCGATCCTATTTGTACGCGAACAGAAGGGGTGGCGAATACCGTGAGACGCAGTACCTTCTTTCGAAGACCGTTCATTCGTTTACTCATGAAACTCAACAGAGCCGTAGAGCCAAGCCGCGGGGGGAGGTTCAGGGAACTCTTCGCGATATGTGGAGGGAAAAGCCGTCAGGGTAGCTTGGTCTCCGCCGGGACAGTTACATGTGCTGGTGTTCCTAGGTGCGACGCTGAAATACGCTCGCTTTTTTTGTGTTTCACGAGAATGAGATAAATATTTTTCTACTTGGACTTTCCTCCTTCTTCCGCTGCCAGCGAAGCAGTACATTAGCTGGCCAAGTTCAAACTTGTGTACTGTATGTAGTTGTGTTCAACACGTCCCCGACTGCTGTACATCTCATTTAAAGTATTGTAAATGTGTTCGACGTCAACAAACGGTTGCCATTCGTCTCGGCGATGCTGACTTTTCGTACCCCACCCTTCCTTATCAAAAGCCGCGTACTTTGAGGTATAGTACGCCTCCGTTGGCCCCGGGGATGGTGAGCTATGATCCCCTGAATTTTAAGGACGCAACCCTGCTTTGCGGACGCTTTTTTTTCGGGAAAAAAACCATGTGCGTCCTTAAAGCGGGGTCAGCTGTACCGCAATACCGCAGGTAGATAGCATTTCGATAATCCCCTCCGTTGTACCCCCCCCCCACCCGCTCCCCGCCCCAAACGGTGTGAGCCAACGGCCTGCTGGCATCGGTCGTACATGTAGTCAGCCGGTTGGCAAGGTCTAGACTGTACTGACAATAACGAACTCATACAATATTGAAAGACAAACACATCAGGTATACACTAGACGCGGGCGTGCCCCCCCCCCCCGCCCCCGGCCGTGAGTAAGCCCCGGCCTCATCGCCCGTGTGTCATTTTTCAACCTGAGTAACGGCAGCCGCCCCCGAGGCGTTGACAACACAACCCCCGTGCGCCGACCGGAGAAAGTTGCCCCAGTAGCTCTCCTTCTCCTTTTGTGTTGCTTCGGATGCCAGTACAGCACAATATGTTTGGGCCCGATATCGTGAGTCCGATCGCGAGAGGCCCGCCACCGTGTGTGGTTCGTGCACAACGAACAGCACCTGGGAGTTATTATTTGTGGCTCTGGGGTGTGGTTCCTTGGTTGCGAAAAGATCGCCCCCATGCCTGTGAGTTAGCCGTGGGGCATTTTTGAACCTGTTGATACGGGCGCCCGCCCCGTTGAGTGCGACACGGAAGGGTGTAACTTCACCGTTCACCATGACTTGGGATTTTCTTAGGAGCAATTGCAATCATTTGCATTCGATGATCACACAACTGGTAGCAAATTGAACAAGATGTTGAACCTTGCTTTAAGAACTGGCGTATTTTTCTTCGACGGGGCGGTTTCTTTCGTAGCTAACTCCAACAGCGGTACGGTACTTTCGAAATGTTGGCCGATGCTCCGTAGATATATATAGCCCCACTTCGCCCCCACTTTTGGTTCTTCGACCCCGTTCAACACTGATGGGTGGATGGTTTTTGCCGTAGATTCAACGTTTTTGTTGTTCCACCTCGCTCACCGCTGACGGTAGTTTTCGGTCAGGCGTGTAGCGCGGTCAATGCTTGGAAAGGCCGAGGATACCCACGCAGTCCCACACATGGCAGTATGTAATCCCTTTCTCACATATCTTGTCACATGAACTGCGAACACGTAAAAACACTCCCAACAGGGAGCTAGCTCCGGCCGGTAACATCTACGATAGTTGGACAGCGACCCCCGGGGTCACTGGAGAAGCCTTGGACAACGTCACACTCACGCTCAAGTTTGAGGCCATGGGGGCCCAGGTGTGTTGTGTTGGTGTTTGTTGTTGTTAGCGTTGACCGCGCTAACCGGCTGGCCGATGGAAAGAAGACGCCAGTCTTAGCGGGATAAAAACGTGCGGTTGCGTGTGTGCGCGTGAATTGGCACCTACCGCGGTATCCGGAAAGACGCCAGTCTTGTATAGAGAGATGATAGCGCGGACTCGCCTTGTAGCCATCGGGCTCTCCCGGCAGGAGGGACGCTGGGGGAGTTTGGCGGCGGCGTGCCTCTTCCGGACTTGATACCCAATTGTGTGTATGTTCTGTATGGCGCAGTTCGCTTTTCTACCTCGTTTTTCTGGCTCCGCATGTGTCCTGGCAGTGCGTGCCGTGGTGGGAGGGAGATCACGGAACATTCACACCACTGCTGTGGCTCTATCTGAGCGTCTCAAGCCCATCCGTGAGCTGGGTGGTTGGTTCATCCTGGCGTGTTTGTACTGCGTGAATGTTCTGCCCCCTTTCACCCACCCGCTCCCGTTCGGTTGCTTCGTGGGATGAATCTCGTGTGACAATAGAGTAAAATTATCTCTCGTCGTTTTCCTGAAAGGACTTAACCGTCGGCCTGGCGCACAAGTCCGGAGGCAAGGGAGGCATGTACCAGCTCATCATCGGCAACAAGGGCAACCTGCAAGTCGACCTCGAGAAAAGACAGCAGGTGGGACAACGTTGCTTTTGTGAACGATGGCGGGGCGATGGTATGGTGACGATGACGATGTTAAATGGCGGCAGCATGGTGATGATACGACGCTCATGCCGTTGATGTTTTTGGTTGTGATGACGGTGGCGGGGTGCAGGGACGGCGTGGTGAGACCGTGGCATCATCGGCGGGGCTCCTCTGCGCTTCGAAGAGGGCACACCGGTGAGTTTGATTGTAGTAAGCGAGCTAAGTAGCTTCATTTTGGGCAGTTATTTTCTACACAATTGCAGTTTATTTGTCACCGCTTCGGCGAAGTTACCCCGCATTGTATCGTTGGTTCCTTTTCCTGCTCGTTTTCGGCGTCGCCCTCTTCCTGCATTCCCCCCCCCCATACTCTATCCTATTTCCCCTCGGTGTTTGCCATCGGGATTGGGTTTTCGTCGCTTGGCAACGACGTTGTAAAACAAGCCAATTCACTGCGTGATTTCGGCAACCAGGTCACCGTTTTTTTTTTTACCTCTGTTCTTTTTTTGGCGGTAACCATGATGATGGTCGAGTAGATTATGTTGTGCGGGGTGGAGAACCCTCACTCCGCGCAAGGGGGATGATCGCACCACGTTGTGTTAAAATGGTCAAGCACCCTCGAGGCAGTTACACAGTGCTTACAACTGTCTCTGGAAGTGAAAGCACCAGAAATTACGTTAAGTCATACGCAGCTGTCATCCGTATGCGAGGAAGTAAGCACAAGAGGCCGAACACCCTTTGCAGGATGCAGCGCACCCTTCATGCGACTCGCCGAATATCTCACGGCGCTTCGCGCTTGGTGATGTGAGAGCCTGGTCCGGTGAGAACCCGGCGTGCTCCGTCCCGGCTTTGTAGGGATGCGAGGTCAATGGTGTAACGACTACGGCATGCACGACTATGAGTACACCCCCTACTCTATCCTATTTCCACCGTATCGAGGCTTTTGTGTGTTTTCATGAGTTGGTTCTACTGCCGGTCTCAATCAAGGTGTCCATCGTCCTCGCCGGAGTATTTTCGCCGCTCTCGAGGGTGATGAGTTACCGTGTGGTTATGCCTTTTTTCTGAAGCTGTGTGTTGTCGTTCGGTGGTGCTGCTGTAGACGTATTTTCTCAAGCTCGAGACTTGTACTCCTCGCACTTGCCACCTGAAGACGTCGACATTTGTGTGGTCGGTGGGGGGAAACACGGTAGCGTGTGTATACCGTGTAGACGCCTCGATGGCAACGTCTAGTCCATGACCTTGCGACCATGGCACAGGACAATGTCATCCGTCCAATTATTTCTCTTAAGGCGTACGCAAAATGCCACCTCCTCCTCCTCTCTCCCGCCTAGGTCGATCCTTTGAGAACAACCCTCCGTCCTCCCGAGGGCGCGTGACCAATAGTCTAACAACTATGGCATGCAAAACATGGCTACACCCCCCCCCCCCCCCCCCCCCCCCCCCCCCCCCNCCCCCCCTCCCCCCGATTGGTCAATGGTGATCGGTCCTGTGGGGACAACGCTCCGTCCTCTCGAGGACAAGTGGTCTAGCAACGAAGGCATACAAAACATTTGTACATTCCTCCCCCCTCTCTCCCTCCCTCCCCCTCTGTCGGGAACAGGTACTGGGTCGCGGTGAAGCACGGCAGGCTAGACTTTGGGGTGGGGGATGTCTGCGGGCAGCGCACCGTGCTGTCGTACCAGGACACGGAGTCCCCCGTTGAGGTAGGGTACACCAGTCGTTGTGTAAATTGCCTTGACAATGTACAAATCTTTTCGGTCTCCGCTCAGCACGTTCTAATATCCGTTCTGGTCCAACTGACGCGGGCACCTTCCTTCCGCGGTCACAGGCCAACGAGCCAAACACGGTACACGCTCTGTGGGAATCAGATGGAAAACGAAAATGAACTCACAAAATCCTCAAAGCAAACGAGACACGACACGATACATTTGTGGAAAGCTCTTGACGAGACGGTTCCAACGCCGCCGTTTTCGGCGCCGTGACTCATTCTGTTGTTGAGAAATCGATATTTGAAAATCGGTCCAGGGGGTGTGTTATCTTGTGTCATTTACGGTATGTAAGTGTGGAATAAAGTATTTCGTTCTGTCTGTTAGCAACCCTGAAGTTAAGTTTACACAGAAGGCCGGCTGAAAAGCTGTCCAACGAGAGACCGGATCGCTGGATATGTCTCTCGCGATACAGTTTTTGTTGTTGTTTGTTCGCGTGCCCCCTCCCTACCTCCTGTTTTGTGTCATATATGCGACCGCACCTCTTCTTACCCCCCCTCCGGCACCCCCCCGACCCCGACCCTTCTCGCCTCGCTTCCCTATTACGGCCATGCACACGACTGTGGGACAGGTTCGCTACGTGGGCTTCACATGCCTGCGGCACAGGGCGGTATTCCGCGACATCAAGATGGAGGTAAGAGTGCGATTCAGGCAATGTGATCATACAGGCATCATGCATGTGGATGTTCCAGAAATCATGGCTGATCGAGGCGAGTTCGTAGGATTCGGACAAACGGTGATGAAAAGTTGCAGGTATTTCTATGTCGCAGTGGTTGTGTCTCGGCACCAAGGTTGTCTCATGTGCTATGTCATGGGTGCGAAGTCGTTGGTGGTGGGCGATGGCGCCGTGTTGCCTGTCGTGCACGCCACCGAGACCCTAGGTAGCGGAGGGCCAGGTTTAACCTTGTCTGCGGCTGCGGTGGCACTGTTGGGAATGCTGGCAATTTGTAAGGAATGTTTTGCCTCTGTGCGCCCGGGGTTAAGTCCTCGCCCAAGAGATTCCACTTTTTCTTTGCGTGTGTTGGTAAAGAAAAATATTCGAGGTTATTCATGTATGTAGCGTACCGTAGGTCCGGGTGGGGACGGTCGTTGTTGCTGCTTACCGGGGTGTTGTTTGGTTCCTTTTCTTTAATGTGTGCTTGACAGGCGGAGGCCGGCACCGGACCGCTGGGCTCGGCGGTGGAGACGGAGCTGGAGTTCGTGCGTGCGGAAGGGTGCGACGAGGGCTTCTCCGGAGAGGTGCGCACCTACCGTAACACCAACAGCAGCACCGACACTAGCGGCAGCAGCAGCAACAACAACAATAACATGTAGCTAGTCCTCTGGGATTTTCTAGTCTAGATCAAGAAGTCTATGCCTCGAAGTAAATCGCTCCGACAAGTCGTTTGTCGTGCCGACATCAGCGTTTGATGTTCGAAAGGGTCGATCACATCACACTCGTGCACACTCTCGTTTGTGTTATTTTCCTGCCGTCATCTTTGATTTTTTGCTTCGCCTCTCCCCCTTGTCAGGACAAGGAATCTTTGGACGCGGCCTTGGAGCAGTACCAGCAGGAGTGCGAAAACATGAAGAGGCGTGCTCGAAAGTGAGAAAGAGTAGACGGGAGGTTGTACTGTACGAATCCCCTTTCGGTCTCCGTGAAGGGTTTAGGCAGCAACCCCGTTTGACCACATTCTGAACTCGCAAGGTCACACGTACATCTTTTTTTTTCTTTTTCGAACCATTTCTTATTTTTCGTGGCGTTTCTTTAAGGCGTGTGTTGTTTCCTCGGTTCTTGCCCGGAGCTGCTGCAGGCCAAGAAAATGGTTTTCATATTTTTGAGAAAAGTAGCAATGAAACACCACGCAGCACGCAGACCCACAGGCACGAAGAACAGTCAGTACAAGTCAGCAACGGACTTTGAGAGTACGACGCCGGCCGCCCTGACGCAGAGTACATCTAGCTTCTTTTTTTCGTGTAGTTGTTTGTTCCGTTCTTGAGCGGGTCTGTTGCAGATGAAGAGAATCACTGTATTTTCGCGTGCATAGTAAAGCAGCTGTTTGGAACTGAGCAGAGAGTAGGGACTCGACAACGGACTTGAGACACACCAAGCCTACAGCAGTCCTGACTATTCGCGCCGCTTCTCGCTCGGCGGGAGCGCGTGCCACCCTTCCCGAAGGACTGGGGGTCCTCCGGCACACACTATCACGAAGCGGCTCGGCTGGAACAGGGGCCAAACCTCCCCCCCCCTGATGCTGCGTCCCCCCCTCTCCGTATATCCAAAACATGAGTACTCCCCCACCCCCCACCCCTAACCGCAACGCCAGATTCGGTGGAGCGTATTCGCCGCCCTTTCTGCAAGACTGGGTCCCGTGGACGTTGGTGAAACGGCTGAGCTGGAACAGGGACGCCCCAATGGACGGAGGCATCGACCGTGAGAGCAAGGAGGAGAAGGAGAAGCAGAAGCTTAGGGCCGAAAGGTGAGAGAAAGAGGCACGCGGTGGGGGGGGAGGCGCGCGCGGGGAGGGGGGGGGGGGAC
>CACKRE030001865.1:93325-106111 GCA_902602495.3 Ectocarpus sp. CCAP 1310/34 | reverse complement strand
GGGGGGGAGGGGGGGGGGGTACTCATGGTTTGCATGCCTTACGGGGTGGGGGTAGGGTGTGTGATAATATTAATAGCAGTTGTGTGGAAGAGGTCCCGTCGAATTTCGTTGGCACCGAGGAGGGGTCAAGTGGGAAGGGCTTTTGTTTTTTGTGAAGAGAGGATGCAGTGGCGCTATCTTGTTTTGCTTCGTCGAAGTGTCATTCGGAGGAGAAGGGGTGCTGGCGCGTCTCCACCGGGCTACACGTGTCCCTCTGAGAGCCGCTTTGTCTTGTAGAACACGTGCCTACAACACCGGGCACGCCTTGTACCTACCCATGTCCACCGCCACCGCGGCCATCGTCGGCCCATGGTGTGTGCTTTCGTGTTGGCCTGCGTTGAGCCGTTTCCTGTTGAACGGATGGCATCATACCAACATGGTCCCACTTTCCTTTTCTACCAATTCTTACCTGTTTCCCGCGGACATGATCCGTCGTTTGTCCGTGCTCGCCAGCGCAGGATCTATGCTTGGTTGTTTGTGAATGCATCCCCACCGCAATTTAAAATTTTGCTGCTACGGTACCTCGGTGGTTTCTATGCGCTTCCCAGGTTTGGAGGACCTGAAGCGGAGCCGCCGTCCTCCCAAGACCTCCAAAACCCCTTGGCGGCAACCGTGGACCCGGACGTGGCTGGATGTGAGAGGGGGGGGGGGGGGNNNNGGGGGGGGGGGGGGGGGGGGGGGGGGGGGGGGGGGGGGGGGGGGGGGGGGGGGGGGGGGGGGGGGGGGTGTCGGTCCTGCGTTGTTTCTTGCCCCCTTTGGCGTTTAACTATGCGGCACGAGGGATGGGGCACCATGTTGATAGAGATTCTTCCACTTGTAGTGTTTCGACGGAAAAGGGAACCAGGCCTGCCCCGCCGTCACTGGGATCCCTCCTCTGCCCCCTGTCCCCGTCCCCATGTCAGATGTGAGGCACATGGTCGAAGCACGTCGACATGAATGGTCATAAGGATCCCCCGCCCCCTCCCTCCCCCGGTCGGCGATTCCGTCCCGGCTTTGTAGGCATGCGAGGTCAATGGTCTAACGACTACGGCATGCACGGTTATCAGTACCCTCCGCCCCTTACCCCCCCCCGTAATCCCCCCACCCACCAAGCGTTGAAATGAGCCAAGCAAATACACGCTATTGTAACACCTTGCGGTGGTATGCGCTATTTTGTTTCTGCCCGTGGTATCCAACACTACACACAGTGATGACCGACGAAAAGAGGTACGCACGGTCGCAGAAGTTCAACATCTCGGACCAGATGTGGAGCATCCAGGCCGAGGAGCAGGGCCTGCAGCCCGGCGATATCTTCTGCGGGGACCCCGACAGGGCTGACCCGGAGCCGATGGTGAGAAAAATAAAATACCGTAGGTTTTACGTTCGTTTTTACGTTTTTACGACGGAAATTTGTGTTGTTGTTGGGGGGAGGGGGGGCGGGGCTTGGTCACTTGTGACGGGCTCTCCGATGGGGCTGAGCCACCGGAGCCATGTTTGACTTGCGCGGGAGTGCACGGTGTTCTTATGTAAGAGGTCACGGATTGTGAAGACGTGCATGTTCTCTCACTATTTTTATTCTTTTCCTTGCTGGAAGAAAGTACGAAAGAGCGGGTTGGGGGGGGTGGGTGGATGGGGCGCACCATGGGCGACCGAAAAAGCAGGTCTCGTCATAGTTGGTGGTTGAGGCCATTGCGCCCACTCTTTCCACGCCGGAATTGGACACGTCTTTTTACATTGCAAGTCTGTCAACCGCAGTCTAGCTTTTGTGGCGTGCGTTTCCACGAGGTGTAACCCCGCAATCTGTTTTGATTGGTGGGTGGCGAGCGGGGAGGTTTGGATGACCGTATGCGTACGAATGCCGACCTCTCGCTGCGTGCGGGAGAAGGGGGGCGGGTTGAGGAAACGTAAGCCAGAGTGTCCCGACAGCACCGCCGTGTGCACGTAATTATTTCGCCGCGTGAAGGAAAACGTCTATCCTGCCCGTTCTGCTCTCACGCAAAAGTGTAGTGCACCCCCAGTTTTGGTTCCCTGAACGGGAACGAACGAACGGGTTGTGGCAAGGAATTTATTTCCATCCCTGTTCGCTCATCCCGCACCCCTTCCCGTTCTGCTGCTGCGGTCCCTCCCAAAAGGCGCGCTTTTTTGGTGTCGGTGATTGTTGACACGTGATTTTTCGCTCGCTGCGCTGGCGTCTATACTTGATTCCGCCGCTGTTTTTGTTCGTTCTGTGCTGCGCAGGCGACGACTTTCCCCCACAAGATCCATGTCTTCAGCCTGGACAAGACCGTGTGCAAGCAGATTCGGGACAACGACGTCAAGGTGCGTTCAACGTGTTGTGTGGATGTGTTGTTCTTGTTGTGTGGCGTACTGTAGGGGGTTAGACGGCCACGACAACCGCGTCCGTCGTCGATATTTAGGGCCGCCGATAGTTTTGCGGTTGTTGCCTCTGCGTCGTCCGATATCACGCTGGCCTGCTTCTTCTCAACAACGACAACAACACGACGATGACGACGACGACAACAACGACAACGACAGGCGTACTTCGATGGCTTCGGCCCCAAGTACGTGGAGTGGCTTTCGGACTGGTCGTTCAACGTGGTTTTCGACGATGCGGAGGGGGCCAAGAAGGCGGCAGCTGCCAAGTCGTTCGGCCTGCCGGACACCCTTCCCAAGGAGATCGAGGTGCGGTGCGCCCCCTCATTTTTCATATGCGGTGCCCCCTTTCTTTTTTTTTTTCTTGATATTTTTGTCCTTTCTGCTGCAAATTATGAAGATTTTTCTTGTTGGTGCGGCCGCTGTCTAATTGAGGCGTACGATTGTGAACACGGAGTTGCTCTCGTTGCTCTTGGAGAGCTCGGATGGGTAGGTACCATTTATGTTGAGTTAGAGTGTTTCTCTTCGTCAAGACGGAACTAGCAGCATGAACAAAACCAACAAACCAACAACAACAACAACAACAACGACAGAAGACCCAGCAACAGCCTTCATATTTGTTTTCCTCCCCGCCTCAATTTTTCAATTTTTCGCTTCCCGTCCTGGCGAATGACACATTCTGTTTTTCCCACTATTTCTTGTTTAATTTCAGGAATCGATCGGCGAGGAGGGGGAAGCGGTGGTGGACTTGGGGGGCATGGGGTGGAGGCTGGGCCTACCGATGTGCAAGGTTAAGAGCGACCGCCATGGGTCCAAGGGGCAATGGGTGAGAGCCGGGGCAGGGGGAGGCTTTGTCTGGCTACTTGGTTTTGGATTCTTGGACTGGGAGCACGTGCTTGCTGCCCGTTGTGTACAATATTTGGATGCAATTGGATATTCTGCAATTTCACCCACGTATATCTTCATGATGCAATAGTTTACCGGTATTGTAATGGGTACGAAGTGCGCGCTTTTGACAAATTTGTTCCGGCGTGCGAGACTATCTCCTCTTCCGACGATCAGCCAATCAGCACGTGCGAGCTCTACAGACGACATTACTTGTACACACACTACCTCCTTTTATCCTCCCTCAAGAACCTTGAGAAGGCGTTCGTACCCATATTTCCCCAGATGCCCTCCTCTCTTTTTCGCGGAACCCCGTTTTTATTTTGTTTGAAGGTGCGGCTGCTCCTGAGGTGCGCAGAGGCGCAGGATATCCTGCTGACGAGGCCGCAGGTGCCGGCCACTCCCGAGGGACCGCTCGTGCGACGCGCGGAGGAGGGCAGGTTACCCCCGGCCGTGCTCGCGGCACAAGGGTTGGCACGGTGATACGCGGGGTCTATCGGCAAACATTTTCGTACATGTTGAACGGGATGTAGCAGGTTTCGCTATGCACAGTGCTAGATTGACACAGTACCAAACCAAAGGGGCGGCGCTTCGTGGGAATTAAATCCGGAGGCCGTATGCTGTACGGAGTAGTATTATATCTGTTTTGTTCTGTTTTTCGAGGCGTGCTCTTGGCAAGAACATGGGGGTGCGGGTGCGTGTGCACGTACGCGAGGCTCTTCATTTGTCTTTGAGGAAGCCAGGGTCTTTTCTCGCCGTGCACCTTCTTGTCGTGAAATATCTACCCACATTGTAATGCAGGGTGGTTTGCTAAAATAATCACCGGTTCGGTTAACAACCCTCCCCCACCCCCACCCCTCACGCCGTCAGTATGCGATGGATGCGCCTTTTGTTTTCGTCTTGTGCGAAACTTCCTATAGTGCAGTTACTTACTACATTGTCTAACCCCTCCGGCCAGTCTCCCTGCCTGCTACGGTGACGACCCACCCAAACCTGATCCGCCATGTCTTCAAATACGGGTGCGAGGGTCTGACGGCGCTATGCTGCATATCAACGCATGACCAAATTGATCGCAGACCACGCCCTCCACCCATCCGTTTATTTACTTTTTTTGGTACTTCGGGCAGGACGTTTGACTCCATGACACACAGGGATGAAGGAAGACGGCGGGACACCGGAGGCCGCCGCAAGAGAGGACGAGGGAGCAGGGGTAGCGACGGGAACGGGGGCTACGGCGGGGACGGAGGCTACGGCGGGGCCGCCGGGCCTGAGGTGCAGCATGTTCCTACACTTTTGTCGGGGTTCATTTCCCCCTTCTTGGTTTCGGCCCGCCCTTGTAGCAACAGTCTAGCTCTCGAGTACTTCCAACCTGGTTGCGTAGCTCGCTGTGCCACCCTTTTTGTCAAACCCAGGTCTTGGTGAAGGAACGACCAACACCTTCGAGAGACGGGTCCTGAGATTTTACCTGATTGGACGCTATTTCGATATTTCTTGTTCTATATGTCGCCCTCCTCATGACCAACTGTCCGTCCATCGTTGGTGCGGGTACAATGTTCCGTCGCTTATTCTTTTTCTGTGTGTTTTTTGTCCTGTGTTCACGTTCCCCTGTTTCTGCCCTTGCCTTGCATTGTTTGTTACAATATTTCGTTTTCCTTTTGTTGTTTGTTGTGTGTGTTTTTTCTCCAGCAATCACTTCTGTCTCCCCTAACTTATGTCCTGCCCTTGCCATTCACCCGCCCTATGCATGCATGCATGCACTCAGGAGATGATGGGACAAGCTCTCAAAGCGCCACGCACTTCTTCGGGCCGCAGGAGACGGGGGAGACGCTCCGTCGAACGGCCCCGGGGCAGCGGGGACGCAGAAACGGGAGAGGGCGATGCAGCAGCAGCTCCCGCTGCCGCCACCGCCGCCACCGTTGACGACGTTGCTCTGCCCCGCTCTCCCGCCGTCAAGTCCACCATCACGGCGGTTAACGAGGGGGAGGACAGGGTTCAAAACCCCGTGTGATGGGGAGATTTTTGTTCCCAGGGTCCTTTGCCCGGTCACCAGCTGCGTGGTCTCTCTCCAGAGCGTGCAGCGCACGCGGGTTGGTGATGACGTGCGTCTTGTCCCCAACGTCGTCAAGTCTACGATATCAAACTACGAGGGAGATTTAGTGTGTAGCATGTTTTTTGTTTGTGCATGCCTTCTTGTGCCGTGCACATGTTGTTGTGCAATACATCCGGGGTAAGGAGGAGTTGGTTCGGGGCTGTTGAGGGCAGGTTGAGAGCTGGTGGTTCAATAGCTGTACTACCTGGAGAGAATGGCGATGAGATTATGTCGTAGGAGTGCTTCTTTCGTCGCAAAGGGGTGGTGGTGGGTTGCCGCTGCGCACTTGACCAGTCCTTAAGACACTCTGCTCGCTGATTTGAAGAAAAGAAGGGGTGCAAATACAAGTGGAGAAGAGATTCGACCCGCACGAAGGACTCGACAAAAGAAAACGGAGGGCAAACTTGGTGCGGAAACCCCACCACATATGTGAGGCGAGAACCGTTTACCTTGACGCTCTCCCACCCATATGAGGCTGCTTTCCTCCCACTGCTGTGGGTTCGCGATGTGGAGCGCGTTCCGAAAGACTCTCACATCAAAAGAGGCGGAAACGGTGCGGCAATATATATTGTCTTTCGTCTTCGCCTGCGTGACCAACAATCGCACAACACGATGGAACGGAGTCAAAGAAGACGCGTGACACTGGCTTGTCATGCGTGGACACACGTGACAGGCCAGTATCACGCGTCTTCTTTAACTTCACACGTGACAAGCCAGTGTCACGCGTCTTCTTTGACTCCGTTCCATCGTGTTGTGCGATTGTTGGTCACGCAGACGTAGACGAAAGACAAACNACTCTCACATCAAAAGAGGCGGAAACGGTGCGGCAATATATATTGTCTTTCGTCTTCGCCTGCGTGACCAACAATCGCACAACACGATGGAACGGAGTCAAAGAAGACGCGTGACACTGGCTTGTCATGCGTGGACACACGTGACAGGCCAGTATCACGCGTCTTCTTTAACTTCACACGTGACAAGCCAGTGTCACGCGTCTTCTTTGACTCCGTTCCATCGTGTTGTGCGATTGTTGGTCACGCAGACGTAGACGAAAGACAAACATATTGTCTTTTCGTTGAGGGACTCTTGTCATGGGCGCGTTGTCTTCGTGATGCCAATCTGAAACTTTGCTGGTATGATGTCTTTCTTGCTCCGCAACATGACGGTGTTCGTCAGTCTCGAATTGTGTGTTGTGCTCCGTTTTCCCCCCCTTCCTTTTTCTGCCTTCTCTACTCCACCCACCATGCAATTGTTCCCTCGTAATCGATGAACGTGCTACTGCTGCAGGATGTGCGCGAGATCGTCGGGTGCTCGTAATGACTCATCGCGACCTCAACAGCACAATCTCGTCCCTACGCAATTGCTCTACAGACCCCTGCCATTCCTTCCGCTCGGTCGACGCCCCCAACTCGGACTCCGAATATGATGAAGGCCTCCTCCGCAAAATCTAACTTCCAAAAAGGGCGCCTGGCTCATCTATTTGGCATCAGTCACAATGGGCGTGAGCCATCCTTCTCTCTACCAACCGCTTCGCGATGGCACGAAACTCATCATACCCTACGCCCACACCACCCTCGACGTCTGCCGCTTCCTTTTCCGAGCAGTCAATCCCGCACTCCGACAGTGCAGCCTCGGCAACTGCCTCATCGGTCAGGAGCGCAAACCCCTCCCCCCCTCCGTCATGGTCACAATCCGGCCCGTACACCGGTTTCAGCGCCTTTGAAATCATCGACACCAGGATTTTCGGAGACCCAAGATCGCTGAAGCCACCCCTCTCACCACTATCATCTCTTTCACCAGAGTCATGGTCGCCGTCTTCATAGTCATCTTCCTCATCCCTATCCGACCCTGTTCCCCTCCCCCCTCTCCGCCCGCGCCGACTCAGTGTCATCAGCCCTTTTCCTGACCCTTTCGGGCCCGTGGCGAAGCGAGCAAACGCCACGCGCTCGACGGCGTCGCTCCCGAAGCGCTCTCTCAAAGCTCTCAGGGCCTCTTCGCGCTGGGAGCGCAGGGACTCGGTCCGGGTGGTTTCCACGCTGCAGGAGTTCCGGAGGGAGAGGGAGGGGCGGGTTTTAGCTGAAGAAATATTTTTCGTTTGCAAGTGTGGATTCTGACAGAGACGTACTGTACCGTGCATTCCGTCGCCACAAATATATGAGGACCCTCCTCGTAGATATGAACCCCGCAAAGACCTTCTCATAGATATGAACCCCGCAAAGACGAGGGTCGTAGCAAACAGCAAGCCAATCGATTCCGCCTAACCGCCGAATGCGCGACGATTCAAGATGTGATGCAGAGGAGCCACACACGCGCTCGCCTGGACATGTGTATTTTTCCCACAGCCACAGCTAAAGCAAACGAACGCGTTTGAGAGTGCGTGCTACGTCAAGCATTGTGTAAGTTGTCCATGTAAACCTACGACCTTGTGCGTGTGTCTTCGTCGCAGAGACTGTTCTGGTGGAGTCCTCGTCGTCTCATACTTGGTCTCTACAACGCTTGGTTTCTTACTGGGCAACATTTGTTTGAAGTGGTGCACATCAATGTTTGTACGCATGAAAGGGCGGCGCAGACTGTTGTAAGAAGGTACGCGGTGATGGAAGCGGGCGGTGCATGTGCAGCAGCAGTATTTTTTCTTACATGTGGGGCCTTGTTTGGTATGCGACCAGGACAATATCACCAGAAATGGTGTAGCGTAGGTCTACGGCATGAAAATTCTCTCTCACCGAAGGCGGCGCTTCCATCGGTCGCGATCATCTTCGACGTCGTCAATCTCATCCAAGAGGGAGCTTAGCTCTTCGCCCAGGTACGATTGTTGCCTCTTCGCTGAGGCTAGTAGGTCTGCCTCCTGTGAGGCAACAGGCATGATAATAGGGGGTGCAGAAAGGCTGCGTGTCGCCCCTGTAAAAAATCTAGAGAATCGAATACGCCACTCAGCTGACCAGCTCAAAACACACCAAAGTCTCACCCACATGTGTCGACTACGCTACATAAATTGCGCATTCAGAGCATAGCAAAACGGCAAACGATTGTTCTTCGTTTATTTTTCAATGTTCGATAAACATTAGCTGTCTCTTGCCTACAAAGGCAACCGACCTTACCGCTGCTTTTCGTGAGCTCGATGCAACAAGTACTTGGTGGTTAGCGCGGAAGGATAGAGGTATACGTTGTCAGCAGCTTTGAGTGGGTACCAGGGGGGTGCACTTAAGGACTGGTATAATAATTTTAACCTCTTCGTGCTCCCATAAATATTTGCCCAGAACCCCGAACTACAGTGAGAAGTACCTTCGATGTTTTGCGCTCTTTCGCTAGCTCAAGGTCAAATTTTTCGCGCTCGAGGGTTTCCACCTCGTCCTGTAGGCTCTGAAGGCTCTGGGTAAATCGCTTCGGCATGGCCTTCAACCTCTCGGCCACCTTGTTCACTTCTGCTCTGGTTGAGCGGAAGGTGGCTTCCTGCAGCTTGGCATTCCTTTCGGCCTCTGCTTGTCCTTTTCGCAGCTGACTGTTCAACAGTTCCAGCTCCATGACTCGATCCTGTGCTGCAAACTGTTGACGTTGTGGTTTATGACGTTGTGAAGGTAATGCGTAGTCAATGTAATTGTTGCTGTTATGTGCCGGAGTATCGTGAAACAATTCAGATGCGCAGCCAGTCCAAAACACGGCGGAAGGAAGGCACAAACACCGAGTATGGGAGGGGGTTCTGTTTCAGGATGTCGACTTGAATCAGGGAGTGTGTACTTGGAAAGTAGTGCTGCCCCCTGTATTACGAACACACCAGTAGCAACCCTAACAACAACAACAGTTCACAGAAAAAATCGTGGCTTACATTCGTTTCTTCGTGGCGTTGTTGACTCCTTGCTTCGCGTCTACCGCCGTAGTCCCCGTTGCTTTCGCTTTCTCGATGCTTTTTGCCCACGGAGACATCCGCAGCCCTTGCCGGAAACACCGACATTACTTCATCCAGCATCTTAGCCTGGGAGAGCCCAACCATTTTTTCGCGCATTCTCGATAGCGTCGCTTGCGCCTTGGCTAGCCTAAACCCCAACCGTGCCTCCTTCTCGGAAAGATCGATGCCCTCGGCCCGGAGACCCTGGAGCTGTTCCTGCAGAGCCTCCTTGTCGTAGAAGGGCGCTTGGGTGTTTTGATGGCGGAGGTGACGGTTGTGATCTCGACCCACCTTCCCTCCTTCTTTCAGTGATGCTCCAGGCCGAGTTCCTGGATCATCCCAAGCGTACACCGGCTTCCCCGCATTGACTCGGGCGACCAAGCCTGAGCCATGAGCGTTTGTTCCACCGTTTGTTCCGAGCTGGTGAGGCATATATTTCCCTTTGATCGTTGTGGCTGTAATCCAAAATAAGCTGTGCGTGCCACCTAGAGACTCTCGCGATGTACTTGTGCACAATGTATATCGACACGCTATACACGTTTCTTCAATCTACTATAGAAAAGATCGGCGAGATCGCGTGTCGTTGCAACCTGAATGCGGCACAAATAATAAGTTCCACCGAAAGGGTACACCACACCTGGTTCAAACCTTTTTTTTCCCGCAAACCTGCAACCTGCCAACCTCAACCTGCCTGCCCGTTGTTGCCCGTCATGTGTCGAGCGCGTCACACCCCGAGCTACCTGCCTCTCTACCAGCGTGTTCACTGCAGTCTTGGACAAATAACTTCTTCTGCAGCGTCAGCCAGAGCACAACAAGGGCAATGGCCCATCAACCCGGAGGCACGACAACAGATGGTGAGCGTACGTCATCATCACCGCCCTCTGCCGGGTGGATAAGGAACACAGATCTCTACCGCGCAACCGGCGGACGCGAACTGAGCCAGGCGGATCGTCACAAGGTTCTGCGCGAGCTCTCTCAGGTCAGGCGGCGGCTGTCACGGGATAGGCAAAGGGACAGGAAAGCGCAGGGCGTCAGCAGGATTTCCCCCGCCTTTATCCCGCTTGTGATTAGCCGCTACTGCAACCCGACCGCTTTTTGATCCGACCGCCGGTCGGATGCAACGATGTCACCAGCAAAAATGGGTGTGGTACGCACCACGCCGGCTTGTTGTTCGAAGTTTCAAGAAAAGGTCTGTATACAACATACAACAGTAGTGACACAGAGGTGATACGTGCTTTGAGTACTGGAGCAGCATACACCCTGCGTCGTGCTGTTGGGCACTAGACTACTGCTGTAGTGGTATTTCGTATCTACATTGGGTGCGTAAAATTATTCCGACGATCGACGCTTTCCGTTCAAAGTCCACGCTGCCCAGTCCGGTGTCGTTTGTTGACTGCTTTGCTTTCTCTGTCTGTTCTCCTCCCTCAGGAATTGAGCACCGACGTACGAGATCAACAACCCATGACAGCTCTCCAGGTAAACAAGTGAAAAATGTTATCCATCCACCAAAGTCACGTTCAAAATCCCTTTCCTGCTGCGACCAATACCTACCGTAATAGTCGGAGAGATGGCACCGGTCGGAGAGATCGGACCGGTCGGGGAGATGGCACCGGGGTGCGAAACAAATACAATGGCATGATTTAATTAACTTCTCACACTGGGGTCGGTGAGATCGCTCCGGGTGCGATCTCTCCGGCCCCCAATTCCAACATTGAGCTCCTGTTGAGCTGCCGGAATGAGGTATCTTTTTCATGTGATGGGAACGATGTCAACTGAGCGCCACTCCTGGATGTACGGATGCATGGTCGAGGTTCACGCGGGATGCCAGTTGTTTGCATTTCTTAATTGGTGTGAAAGTTGCCGTGTGGAAGTTGCCAACCGTACACTCAACGAAACACACAACGTACAAGCCGCACCCTACTCCACCTTACACAACACGAAACTATTGTACTGCTGCGTACGTACCGGTCCCTGGAGGAAGACCGGAACGAAAGCGGGAGACAACTGATGATACCCTGTGTACCGATACCTCAGATGGAAAGGACATGATTTCTTGTCCTCATCACGCCATTGCCAAACTCGCTGCGTGGAAAGCTGTTACATACCAGCAGCACCGGTACCTACACGTGTGGTTCCATCTCAATACCATGGTAACGGTCGGGGAGATGGCATCGGGGTGCGTGCATAGGTGTGTATTTCGTCGGGGATCGCACCGGTCGGAGAGATCGCTTAGGGTGCCTTGAAAAAACTAAACGAGATGATTGAATTGTAATTCCCGCACCCGGGTAGGAGAGATGGCACCGGGGTGCCACGAGGAAAAAACATTATATTTAACGATCGCACCCGGTGCCATCTCACCAACTGTTACGGTAGATCGGGTCGTGCGATGCTGCATGGATGGGAGTTGGTTTGATGTTTGATATGTAGGCTTGTATGTCAGAACTACATGTAGGCTGTGCACAATCTTCATGTCTCACGTTTGAAAATAATTATGTCATCTCTAGTACCTCGTTGTCTGCTATGCTAAGCAATAAAGAACAACGGATCCCTCGTAGTGACAAAGAAGCTAATTCATGTGGAGGACACCTGTCGGGAGTATAACCAACCATGAGTACACACACAATGTGTAGGAAGATATAGCTCCATCGGGGTATCACAACAAAATGAATAGGGCAGTCCTTCGTGTTTTTCGCGTGCATCATAACGTCATTTAGCTTTGGACGTTAATGCTCCTTTCGTCTCCATAACGATGTACGACTACGAAAACGACCCCCCAACCCCCGTGTCTCTGTAGCAGATCTAAGCACGAACACTTTTTCTCCCGTCCTTACACCTGATCATCATCCTGCCCTCTCCCCCTCACACAATTGCCGCCTCATGGCCCGCTCGCTGCATCTATCCACTCGTCGTGTCACCGCTCGCTTCGTGTAGCATACTCTCTTCCCCCTCGTCTGATTGTTATGCTTCGAAATTCACACCCCGCCGCAGGAGGCTTTCTCCATTCTCCTATTCTTCTTGTTCCCCGGGTGCATGGTTTGGGTTCCCTTCGCTCTCGCGGGGGTGGCGTGGGCGGCGCACCGGTACCTTCCGGCCGGGGGGGCGCTGCAGATCTTGCTGGGCTTGGGGGCGGTGGCGCTCTTCTTCTGGCCGCTTCGCCACTGGCCGGCGTTCACGAGGACGTGGTACGAGGACATGGGCATGGCGAGAGCGGGGGGAGGGGGGGAAAGGCAAAGTCACACACAAACAGAAAGAAGGACGGAGCACAGGGGGAAGGCAGGGGGCGTACTCTTATGTTTTGCATGTCTTAGCGGTTAGACCATTGACCACGCGTCCTCGAGAGGACGGAGCATTGTTCCCACAGGACCGATCACCGATGGCCAATCGTTCCTTTCTACTTTGCCAAAGGTGGCTCAAAAATGTCTTCCCTAGTCTGTCTATCCTAACGATATCCCTTCCCGCCTTTTCAACCCACCTCCTTTGTCCCAGTACAGCTATGGTCCTTTCCTCTCTATTCCATGCCTCAAACATCTCCCTGTAC
>CACKRE030001865.1:68447-79316 GCA_902602495.3 Ectocarpus sp. CCAP 1310/34 | reverse complement strand
CCCCCCCCCCCCCCCCCCCGACCACCCCATCACACATCGACGGCTTTCCCCTCCCCCCAAGCACCACCATCGCCGCCACCCACGGCCAAGACTGGGCCCCTAGTGCTTCGACTGCAGCTGCTTCTTCTTCTGTCTCCTGCCCATCGACTCCAGGTTGCGGAAGGGGGCTTCCACCAGCAGGTGCAGCCCGGTGCCTCCCAGGAACGTCCCGAACACGATCCCCATGTAGGTCACGGCGAACTCGAGCCCCGTCAGCTCGATGGGCTGGTCGCGCGTCCCGTACAGCAGCGTCAGCAGAAGGGTGTGGAACAGGTACGTGCAGTAGGTCAGCCTCGAGAGGCTCGTCCACCCGGGCCGCGTCAGCAGCCAGTTCACCAGCCCGCCATGCCCGCAGAAGCAGAGCATGCACATGAGCGCCAGGCCGAGCGCCCACGTCGGCCGCCCGAACGCCAGGTACAGGTGGTCCGCCCACGGGGGCAGGCTTGGGTTCTTGGCGTCCTGGTAGTCCCAGTACGTGCCGTACACCGGCAGCCCCATCAGTGCGGCCGACAGCAGAGCCACAACCACCGCGGGCCAGTAGACATACTTCCCGGGCTTTGCGAGGCGCTCCAGGGGATTCTTGGCGGTCGTGTCGGTGGCGTCTCCGTCCGCGATGCTGCCGCTGCCGTTGGCGGCGCTGCCGTTCGCGCCGGCGTCGCCGCCGGCGGCCGAAGACCCGACGCGGCCGCGGAAGTGCGTGTGCCACGCCATCCCGCACAGCATGCCCACGAGGTAGACCGAACATCGGGACCACGGGACGGCATAGACGGTGCCCCAACCGTCCGAGTTCACCACCCGGGTGAAGATCGAGAAGCTAACCTGCTGGAAGAACCCGTAGTACACGAAGGTGAACACGCAGCTCAGGACCGCCGCGACGAAGACGAGCGTTGCGCTAAGGCGAGGGCGGCGGTGGTAGAGGGCCACGGTCGGCACGCCGAGAAGGAAGTACATGGTGTCGTCGGCAAGGTACCAGCTGACGCCGGTGCAGCCGTCGCTCAGGGGTGGCCAGGGGTAAATGCTTGAGACGTATGCGATCTCCGTCCACCAGTACCTGATCCGGACGGTCGCGGAGGGGGACGACAAACGAGGATGGTTTAGGTTCAATTCATTCCGCGGCTATCGTATGGTTCTTTGGTTTTGTTCAGGGGGACGGGGGAGGGTACGGTGCTTGATCAAGTCAAACAAATTGAATCTTCCAGAACCTAGGGCCAATCGACAGGAAGCCTTTTTATGTCCGAAGCAGCTCTCATGAGGGGACAGACCCCATGCACCACAGAAAGGATGTGATTGCCTCAAGGTCCCCTTCATCCGCCCAACTTGTCAGGGGCTTAATCACACGGGAGAGAGGTGGAGATGTGGAGCGATTGCCAAAGCCATTCGGTACGAATAAGCAGAAGAAAAAAAAAGACTGACGCTGTTCAGCAAGAAGATTGGATTCGTCATCTAACGGGCGGGCTAGCACAAGATACTGTAGAATACTCGTTGACCAGGGAAACAATGGATTGCACATGATAAAATTATCGTGTGTAGCAAGAAAATCAAATCCGCTCATTCTTGCTGGGTGAACGCAACAGA
Organism: Ectocarpus sp. CCAP 1310/34; assembly: GCA_902602495.3. Lineage (NCBI taxonomy): Eukaryota > Phaeophyceae > Ectocarpales > Ectocarpaceae > Ectocarpus > Ectocarpus sp. CCAP 1310/34. Next base: position 77,702 of record CACKRE030001865.1, on the reverse strand, counting down.
GGGAAAACAATTTCAAACAAAACGAACAAGGCGACTTCCGTCTCTCTCTCCCTTGAGACATGCCGGTAATGATGTTTGACGCGACATCAATCATCCGGGGCGGAAACAAAAAATTCAAACAAGGCCATACTGCTGCTGTTGCGTCTGACACAAGTCCATCGAAGAAAGCCTCCCGCAGCGTGCAAAGCCAGGCAATACTGTATATCGCCCCCCCATGCAATGAGGGAAAAAAAATACATTAGTGGCAGACTCTAGACGAGATTTACTCGCGTTCAAATCTATTGAAAGCCGAACTAAACAGAGTGGATGCACTCTCTAAACTTCTGACGACTTTCTTGATATCCTCCCAGCACAACATCCAGAAAACTTTCCCAGGGCTTGTAGGTTGGGAGCATAGACGCCGGATAGGAACACCCTATGCACATCAGACAATTAAAACTCACAGCCAGCTTGCTGATTCTCAAAAACTGGATCACAAGTCAGACAAGCCGGCCGATCACGAGTGTCTTCGGGGACCAAGCCAGCACGGCCTCGTCAGGTTTTCCAGAGATCAATGAGTGCAGTGCTTCGGAGAATTTTTCGATTCTGGACGCGACACAAGTAAAACACAACAAAATCACGACACAACAGAACTACAGCAACACACGCCCGCTCACATCTCTCTTATATGCATGCAACATACGGTATATACAAAAAAGAAGACAAGGCACCGCCGGGTAGAACACGAAAAAAAATCTTTTACATCAACATTTCCTCTCACTTTCGGCAAGATTCCGCCTGAGCGTGAGCGACGGGCCACCAGCTGGCGCCGTCGCCGAGAAGAGGCAGCACCTTCCAGAACATGAGGGTCACGAACAGGAGCGTCGGCGTCAGCCGAAGGTACCGGTGGATGTACGCCTTCATCATCCATCCCTTACCCATGCCACCGCTGCCCACACTGCCGGTGAGGGAGCCGTTTTCGAGCTTAGGGAGGAGCACGCTGCTCAGAAGGAAGCCAGACATAAGGAAGAAGCTGTCGACAGCCATGAAACCCCCGGGGATGACCTGTGCCGACAGCCTGACAGCACACAAGAATGGTGGATGTCGCGGGTGGGGAGGGGGGAGGTGAGTATCATGGATAGGGGCGCGACACGTCGGAGCATATCGCCAGAGGCAACAATGCAATAAATGAGAACTACACTCTTTCGTAGCACGTTTCCAGCATCTCTACTTGATATCGCTTGTGCCATCTTTCCAGGTAGAGCCTGGAATTGTCCTCCCGTCATTCATTCACAAGAAGCTTTCGCTGGGCCGTCCTAACCTCCCTCGCTGCTGTGCCGACAGCATGGCAATGGCTACTACGGGGGGGGAGGGGGGGGAGGAGAGATTCTCCGTCCTTCGTCGAGCAAAAAGTCCGTTGACATGTGTATCCCCCCGAAGCGGCGGTTGCAGGCCAATCGGCGGGGGGCACGGCGTGATTCGGACACGCGAACAGCAGTCGCGAGTTATTACTCCACCAAGACCACCGGGGCGACCACCACATGAGGACTGCGATAGTAATACCGGTTTTGGTCGTCACTACCGCCTGAAACAGTAGTGTCTTCGTGTATGCGAACGTTCTGCATTTACGCGATACTCCGAGTGTGTACTTCATTAGGATCGAATACAATAGTTGGCGTGACTCACGTACGTACCACCCTTTTCGGCGCCTGAAGTACACCCCGCCGGTGCGCGGGGACCCAGCAATGTCCAATATACTTTATAGCAACTATCGACCATCAACCACCGAAGTCAACATGATCAAATCACTACCGCGGAGGAGGACACGTGTCTGTCTAGTGGAGGCCACTTCACGGTTGCACTTCAATTTAATAATTTGTAAAAGTAAAACTCGTTGCCACAAAGGAGGTTAGAGCAAAGATAACAGGAGAGAGCGAATAAAAGCGGATGCTTCCTACTATGCAATCTACATGTGCTATCTGCACCAAAAAAGGGATTGGATTGCTGGAATATAACACCCTCCTTAAGCGTAATCGTGTGGACGGGAACGAACGTGAGTGCGGCTGCTGTGTCGCTCCTGTGGTTCATACAACTACGGGTGCGAAGTTGTAGGAAATGTCAAGTTACCAGTGCACAGACTTAAAACAAGCGGCGTGGTCGATTTTCGATTTTCAAATTTCAAAACATCTCAACTTTGCGGACGTCCCTCAAAAAACAAATCAGATCAGTGGCCAAATGCACCGTCCGCAAGGCAACGCAAACACGTGCAAACAGGAGAAGCAGCTCTCTGCGCCGGTACGCAACCAAGTGCTGCGGTGGGAACCAGCGAGGTGGGGTTGAAACTGCTCTGTGTGACCGCTCACGTGGCCGCCGTTAGGTCAGGATTCGAGAAAAACGACACATACCTTGCCAAGAACCCTTTTCCGCCCTGCGGCAGGACGGCGATGGTGTTCGTGAATCCGGGCCCGCCCCCGGTGACATTGTAGGCGAAGGTGTGCCCTAAGACCACCCACATCATGGACATTGTCCGCACGCCGTCCAGGGCCGGGAACTCGTCCGCCACGCGCGGCGGGGCGAGCAGGCTGTTCGTGTTGATGATGAGGGAGAAGCACTGAAGGCGGTCGTACGACCACCGCCCCCACTCGCTCTTGCGCATCCGCCGCAGCCGCGCCAGGACCCTGCTCTCGCCGCTCCCGCCTTGCTCCGCGCCCTGCTGCTGCTGCTGCCCGTCGCCGGCGGCGGGGGTTCCCTCTTCCGCAATCGCCGCCGCATCGGCGGGGGAGAGGAGGGGCTGCCGCGCGGGGTCTCCGGTGTACGGGGCGTCCGGCGACGGGACCTCCTCCTCGGAGTGCTTGTCTCCCCCGTCCTTGCTCTCCTCGCCGGTGCTACTGCTGCCCCTCCGCGGCCAGGACGTGGGCGTGGCCGTGATGAGGGCGTCGGTGATGGGGCAGAAAACTGCCGTCCCCATCGCGCCGCTGCCGGTGGTGGCGCGCGCCGCCCGCTCCGCCGGGCCCACGCGGCGCTTGCGGTTGGCCGCGCTCGTCTTGGCGCCCCCGGACTCGTCCTTCTGCTTGGAGTGACGGCGGGAGTAGAAGTCGACCGCCGTGCCCGCCAGCACCAGGACCACCAGCACGCCGATGAGAGCGAACACGGCGATGGTGCCGAGGTCGGGTCGCACGCGGAGCTCTTCCCCGCACGAGATCGACGGCCCGCCCAAGACGCCGCTGGCACCGCCTCCTCCCCCGTTTCGAAGGCCTTGCCCCAAGTGTACAAAATTGGGGTCGAAGCCGCCCGCACCGTCGGAAATGTTCGCAATTACAGCCCCGACGAACGCGGAGTCGCAGCTCTTAGGGAGGCACAGCCCGATGGACGCAAACAGGGGCGCCTGGGCCACGCAGTAGTGCGCATCCTGCACGTCGACGCATGCCGTCGGGGAGCCGCGGTCGTTGAGATGATACTGGTCCATATACGTGCGGTATTCCTCGAGTGCAGGGTCGGTTGAGTTGTCCAGCGATCCCTGCAGAATCGAGAGCGCCTCGTACACGTGACCGCTGTTGTAGGACAGAAGGGTCGCGTGCTCGACCGTCGCGTCCATGAGGTCCTGCCGGCACTGGGAGAACTCCGGCTGGTCGTGCACGACGGCGCACACCTGTTCACAGACCGCCGCTGGTCCCGATGCCGAAAATGTGTCCCCACATCGGGAGGAGCACAACGCTGCATGATCATGTTCAACTGCCGCCACCTGCACTGACGCTTCTATCGCGCTGGCAGTCGCGAAAATGGCAGCCACCGCAGCTGCATGCGGTGGTATTGCTACTAACCTCATATCAGCCGCCCCGCCCCTACAGGCCTCCGAGAGCACGGTAAATGATGAGGGAGTGACGTTGCCGGTTAAATGACGGACGGAAAGGAGAGAGAGGGAAGAGGGCAGAGAGAGAGGCACTCTGGTAGGGGTGGAAACCTAAATGAAAAAAAACGTTTTTCAACTACAACATACGTGGCGATTCTCAGCTGCGTCCCCTCGCCGGTGGATGTGGTCGCAGGTCGGCGCTGTACAGACTTGCTTAGTGTAGGCCTAGCAACTCAACGAAGGACCTACCACTTCGCGAGAAGGGCAAGACTTTTGCATGGTGTCCCTCGGAGGCGTCTAGAGGTACGATGCCAGTGTTTGTCTCAGTACAAGGGGGAGAGAACCAAATGAAATGGCAACCCCACCGACCACTTTCAGCCAGAAATATACTCCGGAAGTACACTTGATCGATCACACATGAAAGGAAGCTGGGAGAAGAGTAGAGGGCCACTGCGCCCTGTCCGTAACGAAAAGACTCGTGCCGTGGCGCTCCAGGCCAGTCCACAGGGACACCTCGATGGAAGTGGAAATGTTTGAAGACGGAGGAGTGAAGATCATGTTTTTTGCGCACCTGGTCTACATATGTCTAAGCCTGTAAGGAAGATTCTCTAATTCTGCTGTTGTGAGCGTTCATGTACAGCAGTAGAAGTGTCCGTCTTCACGTTTCGGTGCATGTATCTGCTACGCTGTAGCCAGGTAAAGCAGGGAGCGGGAGACCGACGGGCAAAAACTGTGCATGTTTTTGGATCTCGGCGACATAGTAGTAGTGTTCATGGCTATCACAAGGGATAAAAACAAGGAAAAACATTCGTTTCCGCATGATAAACGGCGGATGCACGCGAACCAACACTGGTTGCTACTTTTGCATAGCAGACCGGCTGTTAAAACGGCTACAGCAGTACTTCTCACACACAGCAGCAACCGACTTTCTCGAACCGCTTTGTTTACGATGATGAGTCGCCAATGCCATCCATTCGTATGCATGTGACAGAATACGACAACAGTGGGTCGTTTCCTGTAGACTACATGAACACCCAAAAGAGGGATCTCTTTTCCATACCCCACTCCGAACTCCAACCCCAACTCTTCGGCGTATACGGTTGCTGCGAGGTGCCCAGCGCCGTGTACGTACGGCGGACACCGGCGTTGTCGCAGAAAGCGATGAAGTCGCGGCTGATGAACTCCCCCCCGTTGTCCATTCGGAAAGATCGAGCTCTGAGGGATTTAGATCCCCCGGAAGTGGCCCCGGACTTGCCACACTACTGTTATGCGAGTGACTGGAGAGTACCAAAGACGTACAGGGATGCAGTGACTCACAACAGTATGGAGACTTGTGGAAGGATGTTCAGAAGGATTCAGATCTCCCGGAAGTGGCACCAGACCTTGCCACACTGTGTTGCGAGTGAGTGGAGAGTACCAAAGCCGTACAGGGATGCAGTGAACTCACAATATGGACACTTGTGGAAGAATGTTTCTCCAGCCAGTCACATCACAGTATACAGTGTGGCAAGTGTGGTGCCACTTCCGGGGGGTCTAAATCCCTCAGAGCTCGGTCGATGTCGTCGCGGGAGGCATGCAAGGCGGCGCACGCAGGCGCACGCAAATGGGACTTCTTCACGCAGTCCTTCTGTTGTTATGCCCCCACGCTTTCGCTCCCCCAGCTCCGCTCCTCCCCGCCCATCGGCTGAACTCGGAATCTCCCTGCGCCCTCATCGACGACGCTGCGGGTGGTGAGAGTCGACAGGAGCGTTGCCTTGTCCTGCAGGGATACAAGCCCGTAGCGGTGGGCGAGAGCGTCGCTCCCCCCAGGCGACGTCCTTCCATGGGAACATACCGTACCATCCACTCGGCATTGCTACAAGTATATCTCTCAACGCAGCCGAGCCGAGGAGAGTCGCTCACCGTCTGCACTATCTTGGAGGCACCATGTGCTACGCCATATCCGTAGACCACGCTTACATTTCAAAGTCAGCTATATCGAACTTGCCGCTGCCTACACCCATGCATCGGCTTGCGCCATCTTCACGGCGCAGATTGCAAGTGTTTCCGAGGTCGGAACGGATGTCTTCAGCAACAATTAGGTACCACCAACTTTGTTGACTAGACACAAATTTCGGTGTATGTATCTACTAGTCTATCTGACGGACACGTGGTGCTAGCATATTGCATCAGCGGTATGCACAAAAAAAGGTTTCAACACAAATGATGAAAATTAAGGCAAGCATTTGCAGTAGCAAGACCGAAAAACCAACTCCTGCGTGGCCTCCCTCCTCTATGACCCAAGCTGGTGCGTCAAGAATCAACTGCACCCAAAGGTGTATGGACCTGCGTGCAGAATGAATGGATGAATGAGCGCGGGGCCAGTCCACACCCGATATTGGATTGACTCGGGCCCTGGGTCTTGTGTCGGAAGCGCCCATAGCTTCTCAAGGCTCACAGAAATATTCCAGTGCTTCAGTAACGCTTGGAACATTTCAGATCTGTCGCATTGCGTGAAAGAGAGACAGGATTGATTCCAACGAGCGTGCCTAAGCATAGGGAAGAAGAGATCTGTGAGACCACAAGTGGCGGGTTGAATTCAACACGTTTTGCGTTCGGTGTGGTGTGTTGTACGAAGTACATACCACAAAACTATCACATCCAGCTCGGACACTCATAACATGTGCAGCGCAGGGCGTGAGTAAACGAATCTTTCCCGCCACGAATCGTGCGTGGTTTCAGTCCCCGAACGTCTCTCCTGCCTCTGCGAGACAAGACTGAGGTTTCATGGCCAGCCATCACTACCATCGGATAGACAGATCAATGAACGTGGGGTTCGCAGAGAGTACAACTCTCGCCGAAGCACCTACGCTATAAACAAATCTTTCGTCGCGGAAATCGACGCCGCCTCTCCGCATTATGAACGATGCTCCTCCTTTCTTACATTTGCCATGTGATGCAGTGTTTGGAGCTAATCAAGCGTTGCTGTCAGAGTTACCCAAGAAGAATTCTGGCAGCTCTGGATCGACATTCGGCACGACTCGTTTCTTCGTGTGCAATGTGCGTAACCCCCTCTCCCCCCCAACCCCAAACCCTCCCTTCCACGACTCCTCTCGCCACGGACGCAGCAGCAGCAGCAGCAGCAGCAGCGGCGGCGTAAACGCGGAGAGGTCTGCAACGACGATGCCGCCCTCACGGCCCCTTTCGACACCCTGTCGGTACGGCTACAACTGCACCAGACCCGACTGCTTCTACACCCACCCCCACCGCAGGGACATGGACAAGGATCGGCGAAAGGACGACAGGCCGCTGTGCACCTTCGGCAGCGGATGCTTCAGGAAGGTGATGATGATTAGAGATCGGTTGGAAACATCAACATTACACTTAGGTAGAGATCACTCTGTCACTATCTTGATGTGTTAAACCCCGTGCTTTGCTCCCGTTCTTTTCAAGGCTCAATCGGTATTTGTTTGGGTCTGCCACGTCTACGGCGGTATCCATCAAGGAAAATGTACTAGTGTTGGGGCGGTAGCTGGCCATCGTGGTATTTTTCGTACGGGGCCCTCCCCTCCCCTCCCCTCCACTCCCGCCCTTTGACCGAGAAGCACCACATGCGAAGCCTCCCGCAATCACGGACACGATCAATCAGCAATTTTGGAAGACGAGACCCTGTTTCCGGGATATGAACGCAAACGTCTCGACGGTACTCCCAATCCAATGAAGGATAAAGTAGGGCAGGACCTTAGTAGCCCTTGTTAGGGTAGTGCCCTCCTTGCAGGCCAACTTGACCACCTTTTGCGCATTCCCACCTGATAGCAAGGCACAGCGAGCGCTGCTGCTGTCCCGCAAGAGATTGTAAATATGTGAGTCCGTCGTCACGGGCCCAGATTGTACAACGCGATCTCCAACGTCAAGTTGCCCAGAAAGGTTGAGGTTCCTAAAGCTTCCGCCCATCAGTGGCTCCGTCGCTCCTTCCTCCTCTCATACTCTTCACTTGCTGTTAAAAATCAAAAATGGATGCAGGAGAACGATGGCAGTCGGTTTGTCAGGAGTGATGGAATCAAGAGTTTATTTTTGAGGGGACGTTCCCACCCACGGACACAACAATCGGTGTCTGACAACCCCTACACTCGATTGTCGCCGCACTCGACACCAGCGGTGTGTCAGGCAAAGCTGCACAGCGAATATGCTGCTTGTTGGCAGCCATGAGAAGCTGCAAGGAAAGAGCAACCGCAGCGACCCTCTCCAAGTTTATTGAGGTTGACATTGAGGGTGATGGACTCGGGACGGGCCAGCTTCGGATGGTAGCCTTCCTCGGAAGTCTGCAGCTACGCAGGGTGGCTCTTCCAGGCAAGCTGTCCCTTCCCTTCTGGATGTGGCTGCTGCTGCGGCTCTTTGGCGAAATGACTTTTTCTCGGCTCCCTCCCCTCCTTGGCTTCCGCGGCCTGTTCCGGCTCTTCCCCCCCCCCCCTCCTGGCCAATTATGCGGGGGCCCTGTTTTTGTTCTGCTGCACTTGCTGCTGCAGCTCCGCGTGTTCCGCGTCCTCACTGGCTGCTTTTTTAGACCTTCGTTCCGGCCCTCCGTTTACACCTCTCTTGAGAACCTTCCCTTCTCTATCCCGCTTTTGACAACCAAATCAACACCGATGCGGCTCGTCAATGTGTACGCTCCAACAGGTTTGCCACAACGACCACCCCAACGGACGCATTATGGACCAGCTGAGAGCGAGCATTGACTACTGCTCGTCGTGGATGCTGGTGAGACCGCACGAGCTGGCGCGGGTTTCCGCCGCGTTCCAGGCGGCGTTTCCCGCGCCCAACGACGGTAAGGACCGGTGCGACTTCGTGGCTGCCGTGCCTGTGCGGGTGGCATACAACGACTGGAAGGTGAGTTTTTTTGTCGCTGTTGTTGTTGCTGCTGCTTTGGTTCTTCGTGGTGGTTTTGCTGTGGCTGTAGTCGTTGGCTTGTGCTGTGGTTGCTGCTACTGTCTGTTGCTGCTATCGTTGTTTCGAAAGGGTGCTTGGAGGGAGGGAGAGAAAAAGGGACTGTTTGTGCCTTGCTCACGAGAGAGGAAGTGAAGGGGGGTGTTCGTGTTCGTCAGGATCATTCTCCGTTGCGCTGAGTACCTTGGGGCCAAACGTGGGCGTCAAAAAGAAACGCCGTGTTTTCCTATCCCCAATAGAGACAGACACCCCCGACTTGGAGGGCGGCAAAAAGGAGAGCTATTCTTGTTTCATGTTAAGGCTTGCCTTACGTACCAGAGCCGAAACGTTTGTTTTTGTGTGGATATACGGGATGAGAGGAAGGAAGAGAGGAAGAGGCAGGTGCGAGAACGGTCAGAGACGGAGGGTAGGGCAGCGGGAACGCTGGCAGCTACAAAATATCCTGTGCAACCTTCATCGTCCTTGGAGCACCCACCCCACCCCCATCTCCGTGCCCCCCCCCC
>CACKRE030001865.1:40245-56282 GCA_902602495.3 Ectocarpus sp. CCAP 1310/34 | reverse complement strand
GATATTTTCCCGGAGCATGACGATGCATACGAGCAGGGGGGCTATTCGATATACTCGTAGCATAGTATGATGGTTGAGATGTTATGTACGTACGTACGAATATTGCAGTGATGAGATGCGGAGGAACAGGAACTTTCTACATATTTTCCTTGGTTGTGAGAGGCTTTTGGTGAGGATTCAGAGAGATTCGTTGTGTGAGAAAGCATGAAGGCGTGACTCGATACCGTGATGGTTTGACGAGCACGAGCACGCCCCCGATGAATACAACAAATACAACACGACAACACGGATACAACACGTCTGTACGACTTTACCTACCCCTACGGCCCGTTATGGCCGAGCTGCTCTACACTCCCATCGCACACAACTGAGCCACCCGAATTATCGATCAGTACATACATCACGAGCAGCACCCGGCAATTTGTTTTTTGTTGATAATGAGCCGCGGAGCGCGAAGCGCGACCTTTTTCCTCTTCATCTCCCAGGAGGGAGAAAAGGCTCTAAATATCGGTCTGATTTCCGCCGCGTGTTGCAGGGGTCCAGAGTTTGATTTCCGTGACGCATATTTATCGCACCTTTCGGACCAGAACGAGACCTTTAGGGCACCGTTTGACGATCTGTTCACTTCTCAGCAAGCGGAAAAACTACGCGCTCTTCGTCACACCGGTTTGATCGCGCTCCGGCAATAGATGGCCGTGCTTCACAGGCATAGTCTATGTGACCCAAATTCGTAGGAGATCGCATCCCCGGATGCCCAGGAGTTGTGGAGAGGTAAAATGCCCAAGCTATCGCCGACAGTGCCTTTGACACTTCAACGGCGGTGGTATCTCCTACTCGCACGGAATCACAAATCTTTGTTTGGACAACGGGTGGGAACAACCTGGATATACTGCTACACAGCAGCACTGCGGCGGCTGCGGATACTGGATTCCTGGATGTGTCCACCTGAATGAAAGCCAAGAAAACCTGCGAGCAGGACTTGACTCCCTAGCGACTTCCTAGTGCGATGGCTTCCTAGGTTCGGACGAGGGCATGTGTGGAGCTATGGCAGTGTTTGCGTTGCTATTTTGTTTGAGTAATCTAGCTGCTGACACGATGACTGTTGGATCTTGGGAGTGTACGATTATCAAATTGGGAGATGCAGCATACCAAGATATCCTGGCTTTGGCTGGGCTTGAATTAATCCTCTTGCTGTCCTCCGCTTTTGCATCAGTGGCTTCCTAGGTTCGGACGAGGGCATGTGTGGAGCTATGGCAGTGCATGTGTTGCTATTTTGTTTGAGTCACCTAGCCGCCGACACGATGACTGTTGGATCTTGGGAGTGTACGATTATCAAATTGGGAGATGCAGCATACCAAGATATCCTGGCTTTGGCTGGGCTTGAATTAACCCTGTGGCTGTCCTCAGCGTTTGCATCAGTGGCTTCCTAGGTTCGGACGAGGGCATGTGTGGAGCTATGGCCGTGTATGTGTTGCTATTTTGTTTGAGTAATCTAGCTGCTGACACGATGACTGTTGGATCTTGGGAGTGTACGATTATCAACTTGGGAGATGCAGCATACCACGATATCCTGGCTTCGGCTGAGCTTGAATGAACCCTTTGGCTGTCCTCAGCGCTTTGCATCAGTGGCTTCCTAGGTTCGGGCGAGGGCATTTGTGAAGCTGAGATGTGTGCCTACGTGAAAGAATATGGAGAGAGAGTCATTTTCGCGTATTTAGCGCATAGCGCATTTTTGTCATTTTGGCCCCTTCCAGGAACCTTGATTTTTACATTTTCACCCGCTGGCACTGAGGATGTGTCTTATCGACAGAATCAAGATCAGAAATCGAAATCAAAAATCAGTTTAAGTCCTGGAAGAGCCAACGAACATCTGCTGTGATTGGATGGAATAACTTTCCACCTGTCCGTCGGAAGCATTTGGATGGAGACCGCACGGAATCTTCCTATGCTTAAACTCGAACTCAAATAAATGCAAAAACATTAAAATCGATGTCGACTTTTGCGAACAGCGCACGTGGCGGGCTATTGGGTGTGTAGGGGCCGGGTTTTTGTGCCGATTTGACACATCGAGGACCACGCCTTGGCATCTTGGCATGTGGAGGACACCCACCACTCACGCGCGAGCGGCAGTAAGCAGAGGAGACGATGTCACAGCCTGGGGCAAACGGTGACGGGCGGTACAACTTGGGGCCGAACACCCCAGCGCAACTGCCCAACAATGTAGTTGGGTTTCACGCGGCGCCGACGGCCCGTGGTGTCTGGCCTGCATCGCCACCGCCACCGCCATCGTCCCAGTACCTGCCGCCGCCGCCGCCGCAACAAGCGTACCTCACGCCCAGTCGTGGGTGGGCTCCGTTGGCGATCGGCGGCGGTCACGCAAACCGACCGTATCTTAGCCCGATGGCGTATTATGGGCATGCACCAGATTCTTCTGCTCTGACTGCCCTCCCCGAAAGCCACCATGTGGTGCACGCGCCGGCATCGTCTCCTCGTTTATCACCACCCGCACGAGACGGACGCACCCTGGGAGCGAAGCTCGACGCCGCCAGCTCGAGCGATGGAACGGAGGCCGCCGAGGTAGAGGAGTTGGAACGGAGGGAAGCAGCAGACCGGAGGAGGAAACGCATGAGCCAGAACTCGCGGGCTCGCCCCAGCACGGAAAAGGTGAGGTTATTTTCGTCACCCGGGTGCCCAAGCCGCCGCGGCCGTGACCTCACGACGTTTGTGTGGTTCGGACCGTGCGCTCGTCCACGTGTGGGCGAGGACGTTGCCACTCTGTCCTTCCGACACCGTCCTTCCAACACGGGGTGGAATAAAAGTACAAAATGTGTCTCAAAGAGCGCGCTGTTTTTGAAAGAAAATCTTCTTTTTGTCGATGCATACAGCAGTATCATATTTGTACATGTACTGCTGTACAGAGTACACCGCGGAGGGGAGCGGAGGGCTCCAGACTAATTGTTTTGATTTTGTTTTGATCATATCGCTCTGCTGACCCTTCGGGTCCATGTTATTTGTTTGTTTTTAGTATACCCTTTTAGGGTAGGTTAACCTGTCACGACGGGAATTGGCCGTGTCTGTTGGATCAGTATACGGACAAAGGGGGGGGGGCACTGCTGTGGAGAGATCGGGAAGAATTTTACTATGAAGACAACATGAACAACATGTACCACGCGGTACCTCGCCCCCGCTCTCCCACCCACCCCCTCCTAATATAGTCCTACAGGGTATGTATATGTATCGTCCTTTCTGTGAACGCCTCAGACGTTCTCTGTGTAAATGTGATGAGTTGCTCTTGGCCGAAAGGTTCCTAAGAAGCAGGATTGGGGTTGGTGTGGCGGGTCGCGAGGCATGGGCCGGTGTGAACTCGGCCCTCCCCCACTCCCCTGTTGTGAAACGGGTCATCAGTTTTGCGCCCATGCTGTTACCGCGTGCATGCGTGTCTCTTGGTGGGAAGGGCCGACGCGCGTTTGAAGCATCACCTCTGCTGTACGACAACATGCTTGGGTTTTGGGCGATCAGCTCCGCAAAAATAGTGGGATTTTGTGTTCGTTAGTGGCGTGTGTCGCATGTACATGAAGGTGATGTGACGGGAAGAGGGCCCGGTGGTCTAGTGGTAACGTGCAAACCACCAAGCAGGCAAAACGTGGGTTCGATTCGCAGCGCGGGTGAAAAAATAAAATAAAACAAGTCCTCCTTGGAAATGGGAGTTGACGTGGTGCGCAGGGTCGCGACCAACTGCTGCAGCGACACAGCTGGAGGAACATGGCCCACGCCACGAAGAAAGCCCGCCCTGTGTGTTTATGTGTGCGGATGACAAAATACCGGTCTTTGCTCCAGCAGGCTGTAGCCCACCTTCACGAAAGTGCAGGCACGAAAAAAAGTGTGCACACGTAGCGGCCCGCACAGATGCGAATATTGGAGGAAATCAATGTCTTTGACCTATGCTTCCCCCACCCTGCTGCGCGGCTGCTTGCTCCACAGCAGGGGGTGAAGACGTCGCTCGCCACGCCTGCCCAGGATGCCGTGAAGGCGGAAATGGACGCGGAGATCGCGGTAAGTGTGGGAAGTTGTGTCCGTGCTCCTGTCCGTACCTTTTGTGCGTCTTCGTTCGTGTTTTTTTCAACTACAGCGGAGGGTGTCTACACACCACAACATAACACCACTATGTACGAGGAAGCATCTCCTAGTTTTGATGTCGGGTCCCTTGTTGGCGAAAAAAAAAAAAAAGTGTGTTGTGCACATGGGTGTCGCGGAAAGGTGATGGCCATACTCGACACATAACTATACAAATTCTCAAACAACCTATCCGAAAAGATGGCGTGGCCAGGGAAGCAGTGTTTGGGTTATGACACATGTTCCCTCGGCCTGCGTCATTTCTTGTGATCCTGTATCTGGCACACATGTTTTTGGGTTTGTGGGAGAAAGTACCAACGATACTGTTCCCCCCTGCCGTTTTTCCCGCTGCCGTTATGCGCTTTTCCCCGCCACTGCCGCAGGAAATCTACGCTGAAGCGCGCGCCCAACGCGAAGCGGAGAAATCACAGACAGCGAAAACGGCATCATCGCACGCGCGCAGCGACAACGGCCCCGGCGTGCTTGGCGAGGATTCTGTCGACGATGATATGAACAGTGAGGTGAGAATAAAGTTCGAGTGTCATTCCCCTTTCCCTCGACGATCATGGCTCCTCCCCTCATGATGATATGTGGTTTCATGTTGGTTGCACACGCCCGCGGCGCACTGGTCTGCGGCATGAAGGTCGTTGTGCCGCGTTATAATTTTACTGTCCGCACCGTGTGTTTAGTAGTGACGTGTCCTTCTGCATGACACGGAAGGTGTGTGTGTGTGGGGGGTGAATGTTGATTGCTGTGAACCCTCCCCTCTGAGGCAGCTGAGTAACCGGACGGCACCTCTCCCACACCGTACAACTACTAGCTTGTGCTGCTTGTCGGCAAACGCATGGCGGGCGGGCGTTTTTACAGTTGCCTGCGCCAGCGTGCTCACTGCTGTGTACATGGGACTATACAAGTACCAGCAAGCTATTTTTCTTGTTTATTTTGTTTGTGGAGAGGGTTGGGGGGGGCGGGGGGGGGGAGATGTTCGTGTTGTATCGTTTGGTACTCTGGCTCATTTGCAGTCTTCGCTGTCTGTTGATTGCCTTCTTTTCGGCTTTAGAATACTATCGGCCATTTGTTCCACCGTCTCACTAAACACAGCGACGACGACCCACCGTCCCCGGCCCCGCCCCAACCCGACCCACAATCGTGACTACCAGCCCGATAACCTTCCAGGGTCTTCTCCGGTTCACGGGTCTTCTTCGGTTCGCGCACAGGACGCGCTTGCGAGCTCTCGGGTTTTGTTCGACGATGGTGAAGAGGAAGAGGAGGAAGAAGAGAGTGACGAAGACGACCAGGTAGGCGGCTTTGTTCGGCCCCACGCTGCGCTTGCGAGCTCTCGGGTTTTGTTCGACGATGGTGAAGAGGAAGAGGAGGAAGAAGAGAGTGACGAAGACGACCAGGTAGGCGGCTTTGTTCGGCCCCACGCCCGGGGCGTTCCGGTTATTTGAGTGCCGATGCACCGTCACAGACACTTCGATATTTCGGCGTAACAGCGGGCTTATGGCATGCGTTCGTTCGGGGGCGCCTGTCGTGATTGTCGTCCGCAGACAGAGGTTGGCGCTTGGGCAGGGAGGGGAAATGTTTTCGCGGGTTGCTTCTGTACCTTGTGCATGACAGTCGAATGCATACTAGAACGATCCCACATCAATGCGATCCCCCCACCGATGCTGTACGATAACATGTTGGCTCAGTCTGTAATATCCAATCGGCACACCGCATGGCGGCAGCTCCCCCAACCGCTTTAGTTCGTTCTGTAAGGGTTGGGTATGTCCGCGCACCCCGCCTCCCTATGTTGACTGCATGTGGAATGCCCTTCTTTGGTACCCGTCATTCCTTTGGGTGCTAATGCTGTAAAACGATAATTCGGATGTTGTGTAAATGGTGACCCCCGGATATCCTTTTGCGTACGAGACCCTTTCGTCTCGGAGGACCATCCCACCCCCGAAGGACGAACGCAACCCCCCGTGTTTTAGTCTCCATTGTCGTCCGAAATGATTCTTCCAGTTATATTCCACTTGTTTTTCCTTGGTGCTGTCAGCGTTTGGCATAGGTGTCTACGTGTGTGTCATTTTGTGCGTGTTTCCCCTTCCTGCCCACAACCGCCCTTCGTCAGAGTCATGGTCATTTCGCCCCGACTAACGTCCCTCCTGGTACTTGCGGCACCCACCTTTGTCCAAAGTACAATCCCGGCTTATATTCAACCGACCAACGTTGTTTTTGTCGTCCCCGCGTGTTGCGTGGGCAGGCAACCTCGCCGCTGAAGCCGCGGAACCCCTGGAGGTGGTCCTTGCCGAACCTGAAGGCGGCGGCCGACATCTTGGCCACTCAGCACGGGAAGCGAAAGCATCTGGACGTCGACGAGGATGAATACGTCACCGGGTACAAGTCGCTGAGAAGAGAACTCCTCGCTGACGCCGTCGACAAGTGCATCAAGCGGAAGATCGCAGAGGGCGAGACGTCAGCGTTGAAGAAAATTCCGGCTGGTTTCACCCCGGAAAAGACCGTCAAGAAGGGGAAGGCGCCGGCGGCGGGGAAGACCGGGGACGAACCAGAGCGCAAGGAGAACTTCCTCGTTCTGCTCTGCTGCCACTTGGCCAACGACTCCACTTTCGAAGGCTTCCAAGACTGTTTCACGCAGAAGAGTCGACTGTCGTTGGAGGACAAGAAGCACAACCCGAAGAAGAAGTGGTACCGGCACATCGCGAGAGACATGGTCAACTTGGAGTACAAGGACGACCATGGGAACGCCATCTCCGTCCCAGTCAACCACTCCTACGACAACCCGGAGGCCCCCGAGGAATTGTTCGAGGCCCTAGACGGCATCGACTTCGAGCGTACGAAGCGTGAACTGAATGCACTGTACGGCGAGGACACCTCACCCTTGGAGAGGCAGGTCCCTGTTTGGCTCCGCTACCTCGCGGGAGAGAACACGGTGAGGGTTAGATAGCCGCTCCTGGTGACGGGTAGTAAGTTGGCCCTCTCGCAGTTCTTTTTGGCGGTTTACGCGTGTTTTTGTTTGGTGTGTTCCTCCCATCGTGGGTGGTGACGCCTAGTATGTTGGCCGTTTCGCACCCTTTGATGCGTTTTTTGCATTGACCTTTCCTCCTGTGCGTGGGGTTGTTGCTCTAGTTCGACCGCTGCACGTCGCGTGTGGAGGATTGTATCTATCTCTGTTGCAAATGGTTTGGCAATGTCCACACCCCATCTCCGGCGCCAGAACTTAATCAATGCCAATTGCTGCCCACACCCACCGCAACCTCATGCATGCAGGAGTTGATCCGTAAACGAGACGCGAGCGGGGGTGTGGGGGCAGACGCTGCAGACGATGACGAGGGCGAGGAAGGGAATGGAGGCGACGGATCAGGGGACCTAGACGAGAGGGCGGGGGCTGACGGTGAGGATCCAGACCGTAACGGGGCGCGGAAGCGGAAGGACGCTGTTCACCTGTGGAATTTTTGCGATGGGAAACTAGGTCCCTTCCTCTACCACGATGTCATGACCATGAAGGGCGGGGGCGACGTGTCGCATTTCGGTGATATTGTCATCCCAGACGGTGGCGCGGGGATGGGGTCGAGCATCCCCGGTGGGCCTGGCCACCGAGGGATGGGAGGGGGTGACGACCTCGCCGACGCCAACGAAGCACGTGCGTCACGGCGCAAAGACAAATCGGCGATGGCAGTCAGACATGAGAAACGTGAGGAAGAAAAGCTCGAGATATTTAGGTCGGTAGCTAGTTCCATCCGAGAGCAAAACGAAGCTGACGCAGAGGAACGTCGCAAGGCGTCGGGTTCGTGGGTAGACGTAGCCGCTCTGCTCGTACAGGCGTCTCAAAACGTGTTGCAGGCACAGAAAGTTGTCGACGAGCTACCTCAGGGCTGTGACCCTCAAGTCAAAGCCTGTGCCGAGCTTGCGCTACGCCTCCGCAACAAGGAAGTGTCCGATCTTATGGAAAAGCATGCATCATCTTGAGCTGGTCCTAGCTATATTGTCTGAGTTCCGCCTGTGGGTGTTCCCGCGGGTCGTGTTTTTTCTTCGTAGGGCCACTACGCCGCACTTGGCGCTCCCCCTTATTTCTTGTTTAATTTTTTCGTGCGCACTGAGGATATGATGCGTGATAAGTGAAGGACAGAGTGGACATGCGTGCGTGCAGTGTTGTTGGAGTTGTTAGTGCCAATGTCGCGCGTGGTCGCTCAAAGGGATGTTGTTGTTTTCCTTGTTTTTTTACGGCTTGTCCGCTGTCGGTTGTACCGAAAGGTTCTGTTGCTGCCGTTAGTGGCGTGTTGGTCAAGAGCCCGTCCGTTGGTGTTGTTCAATTAGTGTTGTTGTAGATGGACGACTGCTTTGATCATACTTTTGAACCATAATGCACCATCAACCCCGCTACCGTTATCCGTTTCTTTTTATTTCTGTTTTTTTTTCTTGTTTTCTTCTTTTTTGGTGTGAGGAGATGATGTACTTCCCTTGCTCAACGATTTTTTTTTTTCCGAACTCTGTTTCTGAGACGTATGCTGTACTTTCTGGTATTCACGGGGCAGGCGGCTGACATGGTTGATCAAAGTGTTATATGAATTGCGGGTGTACATGCCGTCACACGCCGTCGATTCGTTCTCGCTTTTCCCCTTGCTTTCCCGCTTCCCCCGTCGTCTGTACCCGATGTTTTGTTTCTGCTGTGTGGGGGGTGTTGGGTGCGGAGCCCTAAGCCTGATGTTGTTGGTGTTGTTGTTGTGTTGTAGGTGCAGGCTCATCTCCATTGCCGTTGCTAGACCACCCTCTCCATCCCCCGACCCCGTCGCCCTTTTCTTCTTTTTGCTTGTTGATGAGACGTATTCTGTACTACTCCGTATACCATAGTCCAAGGGCAACGTGGTAGACATTTGCGCGGTGTTGTTTTTTTTAGTAGACGATGCGCATTGAGTATGTTAGGATGCCATTGTTTCTTTTTTTCGGTTGCGTTCTGCCCCGTGATCCCAGCCCGGTTTGCTGGCTGCTGTTCTGGTCGTTTTTGTTGCGTACGCCGTCTGGTGTTGCTTTTGTTGCACGCGTACGTTTGTTTTATGGTGCATGTCGACGTGGATGGACCGCTCTCTCGAAACAGAGTTCGGCGCGTGGCACCCAAATGAACGACTCTGACGCACGTTCTGTTGCCTTCTTATTGGTTTGTTCTCTTGTGGGGCGTTGGCATGGGCGACGGGGGTTTCGGTGCTCACCATTTGTGGAGGTGTCTTTCCCTATACGCTCGGCCGGGTTTGTTTCTTTCTTGCCGCACTCGTTTAATGTATTGTCGCTGTCGGCGCGGGGTTGGGGTTAGGGGGGGTGGTTGAGATGACGCCCTCTTCCCGGACGCAGCACGAAAGCTTATTTTCAGGGGAGCCACTCTCAGCTTGTGTTGCGTTTTTCATCTTTGTAGCGCCTTCTCCTTTGGTGGCTACACATCAGTGTTGGGGTTACAGACTACAAGGTGCTGCAGTTGTTCACTACTGGTGTGCCGTTTTTATGTTGGTACCGGAGTAGGCTGATCCTTCCAGCCCTCTCTCCCCCCGGCGAGGCGGAAGAGATTATTTTTGTGCAATCTGGCTACTGGCACCACTACTGTTCGTCGTCCTTGTGTTTTTTTGTCGTGCGCACAGCATACCGGACCCCAACGTTGGTCCCGCCACAATAGAAACATCTTCATTGTACCACCTGCCACACGCGGGAGAATGAGCGATGCACGCCCGACCGTGCCCCCCTACGTCTATCAAGTGATTTTTCTTGTCACTTTCGTTCCTGGCAACATTGAACGCGGTAACCCCGTCAGTAAATATACTTCGGCTTCATTGTTGACGAGGGTGGGGGAGTGCTGAACACTGCTCGCGATAAAAACCTCGAAGGCAGGCACCGCAGGAGGGGGTCCAGCCCCCCCCCCCTGTGTGACCCCGGTTGGGTCGTCTAGCTAGTAGAAGTGGAGGATGGGGGCCAGAGGGGCAGACGACAGAAGTCCAATAATGAGAGGAGAAAAAAAAAAAAACCGTCCATCTATGTGCGGGTACACCTTGTCAAACTGCGGGGAAAAGGGACCATCCACCCCCAAAGCAAAAGATCGCCAACAACCAAACTTGTGTAGATACCAGATACCAATCCTTCAATACGGCGGATGCCTGCGGCAAGTTGGGCACCAGGACACAGCTCCCCCCACCCCCCCCCGCGCGCACACACCCACACTCACCACTTTTTACCACACACACACCCTCCGCACACCAAACCTCTCTCCATACGGACAACCACACCACACCACTCCTACGGCTACCTCGACAAAATAACATCATTATCAAGCGGCCTGTACGCATTGCTAACCCTAACCCGAGTTGCGCTGGAGGTTCCACCTCGGGCGCCCGATCGAGTACTGCTCCAGGTACTGGCGAATGGCCTCGCGCGGGGCGCTAGCCCTCCCCCCCCTCGTCTGTCTTCCACGTGTAGGGACAGTGTCGAAGTAGGTGCCCTCGAGGCTCCCGTCCGGGCGGAATCGTACCTCCACCGGTTGGGTGACCCTCCAGGGGCTCCGTGGGATCCTCGCTCTCCGCCGACGCAGGAAGTTGTGCAGGCGGACCACGGAGTTGATGACCGACGACACCCGCTCAAGTCGCATGTCCAGCGGCCGCCACAATATCCCCCATGTCTTGACCTGAGAGCATAGGCACATGAACGCGGGACCAATGAAAAAGAAGGGAGCGGTGAGGCACCGAAAATATTCTGTGGTATCAGGACAGAGGAACGGTACGTGGGAATGCCGCGGCCTTCAGTGTGTACCTGACGCGCGCCTGAACCGCACACAAAAAGAATCTTTGCCGGCCGATGAGGACATCCCCCCTATACATAGGTCGCATTCCCCCCCGACTTCTGCAACACATAGGTCGCATTTCCCTCCGACTTCTGCAAAACTCTTTCGCCCAACACTTGGGTGGAATGGATGGCCCTATTGTGCCGTTTACATAAGCACTCACCATGATGCCGAACGCCTGCTCGATGGAAATTCTGGCCTGAGACTGGTAGAAGTTGTACGCGTCTTGGCTGCGCGTGAGGGAAGTCCCTGGGTACGGCACGAGGACTTGGTCAGAGGCCGGATAGGCAGCGTCGCCGACAATGTAGGCGCCGGGGGGCAGGGTTTTCAGGACCGTTCCAAAAACAGAGTGCTTGAATGCTGTGCGGTCGTTGCAGCTTCCAGGGCAGTTCATGGTCCACGCGATGATTTCGTATCGCGCGTTGCACACACCCTATTAAATCGCGGGGTTTGTACAGAGGGAAAGAAGCGGCAGTACAGTGCATGGGCTCAGATTGCTTCGGACTTATTGTGGATGTACCGACGACCTTTGCCGGGCCAAGCCGGGCAGGGTACACAAAGCCTGCTGCTGTGTTTGTTTCCGCACGCGGCGTGCGCGATGCGCGTTGCGGTGAGTGTGTAAACAAGCATTATGTTCAACCTCGTGCGCGTGATGTGTGGGGTATGTGTGTTGTGTGTCTTTACTAACCCCGCCACCTGTTCCCTAAGCTGTAGCCCCTACTGTGACTTGCGGTTGCTACTGCTGCTACTGCTGCTGCTGCTGCTGCTGCTGCTGCTGCTGCTGCTGCTGCTGCTGCTGTTGCTTGCTGCCGCTCGCTGCTGTTGTTGTTCAAGCTGCATGCAATGTAGGCTGCGGCTGCTGCTGTTCAACCTGCTGCAATAACAAAAGAACACGTTTTGGACACTCTCCCCCTCCGCTAATCGAGCACACAGACCTGAAAGTTCATGCCGAAGCCTTTCTTGTGCCCGCTGTAGAAGCTGCGAGGGTTGACGTGCCTCCTCAAAGACGGTTGCGTCATGCGAACGAACAGCCCGTCCATCGCTCCTACGCACATACGGATGACGCCGTTCGTGCTCCGCCGCCGGTACATGCCACACTGGTCCAACGCGTCCTCCCCTTCAGGCCAAACACAATCGAGCTCTCGCGTCTGGTTGATGGCGTCGATGACACGGTGCACTATCGCGTATGCTGTGCTTCTGGCGATCACGTTACCATCCATCACCTCGAAAACGCTACCACCTGCAAGGAAACGAAGTGCCATTGCTAGCTGAAACTCTACCGGGATCACCCCGTTGCGTAGAGCACCCATCCTTTCGTTCCTCTCAAGCTTCGGCCGCAACATATCCGCGAGAAGCGCGAACTCTGTGTAGTCCATGCGGAAGCGCAGCCTGAACGTGCCATCCTGCACCATGGGCTTGGCGTAGGTGTACCAGCTCCTCCGCTCGCGGCGCACGAACTTATCCCGGGTCTGAGGGGGATCGCCTTCGTCCATGAGCACCATTATCATCAGCAGCTCCAGGAGCTGTCTCATGCGCTTCTTTGTCTTTCCTCGCAGCCATGAGCGGCGGCTGGCAGGAGCGCGAGCCATTCTTTTGGGATGCGGCGCGACGCTGCGGACGTCGTGTCACGGAACTGGCGGGCTGTTCGCCGCTTGAAGTGGGCGCTTCACCGTGTTTCTCAATTTCGATTTTGATTTTGGTGGTTTCTCGATAAGACACCGCGGGCGAACTTGGGCGACTCTTCAGGACTTAAACTGATTTTTGATTTCGATTTCTGATCTTGATTCTGTCGATAAGACACATCCTGACGTCTGTTCATTGGTCAGCCGGTTAGCGCGGTCGATGCTAATAATAATACAAACACATATATTCACACGCGGTAGAGTTTTAAACCCCGGTAGGACAACACCACATCAGCAAAAGGAGAACATCAGGACGCTGATCCGAGACCAGCTATCAATGATAACCAGGAGGGGCCGGGCCTATTCGACCTGTGCGCCGTGGGTATGGTCATGCGCCATGTGAAACCTGGCAGGTGTTCATTGGTGTTGAGCGGTCCAACCGACTGTGCCCCAATAGCAGAGACCGATGATCACAAACGAATATCACACAACATGCACTTGGCGGGAAACTCGGAAGGTTTGAGGCGAATGTGGCGGGCAAGTTGTGTGCCTGGCGCAATAATTGTCATCTGTCTTGCCACAATCCTATGTCTACGTTGCTGGTCGTGCACCTCGACGGTGTGATGTGTGATACGCTCGCCGCCAGGTAAATGCCCTGATGTGCGTGTTTGCGTCCGCACAGCGGGAAGACTTCATATTTCGTCGTGGGTGTATGCATTTGCATCCACGGGAAAGAAACAACCGCGTGTAAAGTGCAAATTTTTTAACGGGGCCGCACATACAACCACATCGTCGCGCCCGTCGCACACCTGTGCCTCTGTGCACACGTTGGTTCACCATAAACGATTCACGTTGTGTGTCGGGATTGGCGCATAATCAGCATCGCAGATAATACTACACTGGCAGGTATACGCTACCCAGCGGCTCATCACCCCGCCCTATCTCGTAGAGGATGCTGCTGCACTACACTTCTAACTTGCTGTGTATGTAAGGACGTTGGTTCGGAACCACAACATAATGCAGCAACGGCAGCAGCACTTTCTCCTTGTCCTGGACATGTTGTGGAGTTCAGACTCGAAATGGATGGATACTGTGACAGTTGTCAAGCAGGTACGTGGGCGTGGAGAGTGAAATAAACAGCAATAACGATCACCTCGCGGTTTACAGTTGGACGTCGAGGTCACCGCTGGTGCACAACCCGCGGCTCAGTCGAGGTTCGCTTCCTGTCTTCCATAGCGTCAGATTTCTCCTTCTACCCAGACCGCCGCGTAGTCGAAAGTCTGCCCCGCCCTGCTGGGGAACGTAGAAGGGAACGTAGAAGGGAACGTATCGTCCCTCCGCGAAAACTCCTGTAGTCTAATAGATTCGTTGCTTAGACTACACCCGCATCGCTCGCCCGTTGCAAAACACAGACGGATGATGAGTACATAGCGCAGGAATGCCTTCCACACCACCACCATGGGCTCGCTCTCTGTACGGCACAGACCCTTGCCTGGATATGGGCCCATGGTGATTGCTGCTCACGCAGGTCGTGGGCGAGACTTCACGCGCAGCATGACGGCGTCTGCGGTGTGTTCAGTCGAGGCGGATGTCTGCTTGTGAGTGATGCGGCGGAATTGCACACTTCAACACTTCAACCTTGAACCGAACACTGAGAGAACCATCTGCACCTGCTGTTGCCAGCGCGCTGACGCGCGATTGTGTGGGCATCGGTTTTTCGCTGGTGCAACTACTTACGACAAATGCACTGAAGTAGGCGGGTGAGCGCGGGGGGGCATCGCCATTTCCTATCAAGACAGAGAGCAGCAGCACGAACAAAGCAGTTTGCAGGGAAGGGTGTGTTGTGTCCTTTCGGCCTCCGAAGTTCGGGCGAAGAAGACAGCAGAAGAAGGGCGAAGATTTCCCCCGCTCGGGTCCTTTCGGAGAGACGAAACTCCGGTCTCCCCGCCGGGAGCCCAACTTCGGCGCCCCGCACCGCCTCGGTCCCGGCGGACCCCGGAACCCTACGGGCGATGCCCGCGAGAGCCCGGCCGGGGCCCTGCGGGCGCGGAAGACCGGGTGAAAATCGATTTATCTCGGCGCCAAGTCGAGTGCCCCAATTCTTGTCAAGGAAATAGAGTTGAAAGCCCGAACCTCGCCCCCTCCCCCCGGGCCGAGGGCGTCGAACCCGGGCGCCGGGATCCGGGGACCCGGTCGGCAGTCTGAGGGGCGAGTTCCCCGAACGTTTCGTCTCAGGGTCGATTTATCGCGGGAGTGAGCCGGAGACGCCTCGGATTTGGAGTATTATGTGCATCCATCCCTGTTGTCTCTAATGTTGTAGCGGGTTTGCAAACCCTCTAGCGGGAATTGGTATATATATAGGTAACAATCCCTCTACGTAGACCCAATTATACCCTCTAGAGGGGGGAATTAAAGTTGCTGAAGGATTTTCGGGGGGTAGCCGATCGGCCACGTGTGTGTGGAGTTTTTTACCGGAGAGGGGATCGTCTTTTTTTCTGAAACCAACCCCCCCGGAGGGAAGTTGACATACCGCAGGGGTTAGTTTTTGTTTTTCAACGCTACCCTGGGCGGAAGTCCCCCCCCCGGAGGAGTTGTGCAAATAATGATGGTCCACACACCACACAGAGCACTTCATCCATAAAACAACAACGGCGAGGGCCAAGCGACAAACGGTACACCTAACTCTCGCTCGAAGCGCAGATCTGCAAATGATTTTTCCGTCCGATGTCATGTTGTGCTCCGCGATGCAACCAAATCGACTCAGGAAATAAGGGAAATACATCCCCTCCGGGGGGAACTCGTGGGAAAACTGGTACCCCCGGGGAAATTGAAATACTCGGGGGGATTTTCTTTTTTGTCGAAAATGTAGCGTTCAGAAGGAAAGCGTTGTTTGTGGAAGGCGTTTGTTGAATTCGAAAGAAAGCAGGGGACGGGTGCTGAGCGTCCCCTGCGTGCAATGTCTTCAGTCTTCTTGTGCACCCGCGTCTCGGGGAAGAGAACGCTAGTGCAGTCAAACAACTAGTTGAGGAAGCAAGAGGAAGGAGCGTGGAAGTTAGGGCCTTGATCGATTTTGCCCATGGATCCATCAGTGCAAAATGCGGTCCAGGCAAAGATAGCAGCAGACGCAGCCGCGGCCGAAGCCGCACCCGCGTATGACGGCGCCGCACCCAACGCCGCTGCACCCAACGCCGCCGCCGCAGACGCTGCCGCCGCTGTAAACGCTGCCGCAGCCGCTGTCGCAGCCGCCGACGCAGCCGCAGCTGCAGCCGCTCCCCCGGCAGCCGTGCACAACGGCGGCGACGCCCCCCCGGCAAACAACGGACCAGAGGAGGGTGCCGGCGCGAACCCACTCGGCGGTATCCAGGCCATGCTCACCCAGTTCATGAACGCTCACCAAGCTCAAATGGCGGCCTTACACCAACAGGTGGCGCAGCAGGGACAGATCCTGCAGCAGCAGCAGCAGCAGCAGCAGCAGCAGCAGC
>CACKRE030001865.1:2421-12852 GCA_902602495.3 Ectocarpus sp. CCAP 1310/34 | reverse complement strand
CATTGGCCATACAGCTGAAATTTGTAGGTTTTTCTGGGTTGTTCATCCGCCCTATAAACTTACGCATAAACCGAGCTTGCAGTGTCCTCTATTGGACTTGTGTCCACATGTGTGCAACGTATGAAGAGCCACGTCGCTGCCTGGACGCAGAGCTACTTATACAAAGTACGGAGGATAAAGTATACTTTGATTGGTATGATTCAAGAGCTGACTTGAGAACCAAAAAGTCCGCGTGCCCCCCTTTTTTTTCTCAAAATCCTCGAATAGACCGGTCACTTTTTTGCCGCCAAAATCGCCCCGATTGGCACCCCTAACAGTTTTGTTCGCTTCAAAGAGACAACTCATGAAACCTTATAAACGTATCGCTTGGTGCAACTCATCTGACCATCAAAAGGATCCATCTATCTGGTATTCTGTAGAGCACGCGCAACCCTCAGCGACTCGATACCAGAATTGACTGCTGGCGAATCGTTATTAACATACTACTTACTTATTTTCGAAGACAAGGTGAGGCGGGCGATGCACCAACCGAAGGTTCCCCCCGAACAAACTTGATGATGCCAACGCTTGATGATGAATGCTTCGACAATAGCTGAATTCGTTCTGTGAACTACCCAGCTCTGGGACGTTTGCCTGGGTGGGGTGGTGCGTGAGAGCAGCCTCAGAGTTGTGTCGAAGCGCAAGCAAGCGCATCGACAGCCATCGACTGGGTGTTGTCGAAAACGAACGTAGTTGGTTACTTTAATGGGCACCGTCTACGCATACAAGTCTACATTCAGCGCAACGCTTGCCATACTTTGGCCTTGCTGTATGGGCGCCCACAGCACTCCTTGGTATTCGTTGCAATCAAGATCGTTGACACCAAACTTTCAACGAAATACCGTCTCACACGGTGCTGCTGCACCAACAACCCAACACCTATCTGTAATTTTGCTTGGAGGCCATTCGGTTGGGGCTAATCTTGTTTTCGCTCGCACTCCCAACACTATCGCTTCCGCTTTCCGACAGAAGACAAACATGTCACGAGCTGCAACCGGAGCAAGGAAGATGAATGACACCGCCGTCAGTGTCGGCGTCTCGGATCAGGTCGTCCACCACCCATCGCAAAAGCAGCTCCGAGAGCTGCTGCAGATGCTCATGGGTACCCCGGCCGGCGTTGTGCAACAGGTGGGGCACTTGTTGATGCTCTTCGTGGCGGTTATCAAGGCCGACTCGCCCGCCACCGACGCCGGCGACGGCAGCGGCGGCAGCGGAACCGGCTGCGGCAACTGCGGGAGTCAGCCCCAGGTTGCTCGCAGTGCTGCTGCCCGGCTTCGCGACACCACGGCCGAAGAACGGAAGGAAGCCATTGTCCTCCTTCAAACCGCGCACAAGGAGTTGAAGAAGGACAAGACCAGGGGTGCGGGGAAGGCCGGCAAGGGCGGGATTTGCTTGTCGACCAGAAGCGGCCCTAGCGACGAAGCCAAGGCGAAAGGACTTCAGAGGTGGGCCGCCAAAGGCAAACGGCACATTGGACAGCTGCAGCAGCTTCTCCTTGGGTCTGGCGTGGCAGTGAAAGGTCGACAGGACCACGCCCGCCTGCTCAACTTCCACGCGAAGCGTATCTCCAGCGAGGAGGCCAAGAAGGTAAGGGCATCGTTCGTTTGCAAGAATGAGGCCGAGAACAGAGATGGTACACGTTGCCCCTCTGTCTAACATGTTGTGATCCTCGTGGGCGAATCTCACCCCCCGTGGTTAGCGCACTCGTCTCCATTAAGTTAACCACTGCGTTTAGCGATCGGAGACAACATTGTGTATCTGGGGGGGAATTCTGTGGAGAGACCCACGTACGTCCAGGCGCGCATATGCATGTATGTATGTATCTGTGGACATAGGTTGTGTTTGGTAGTTTAGTCCAGGTTTAGAAAGTTGACAATCCTCCTTGTTTTTTCCCGTGACCAACATCATCTAGCGTATCTATCGAGCCGACAGCAGCCTTAGGGCAAGCGGTTCCTCACGTGATTTCGTTCTAGAATAAAAAAGAGGGAAATACGCGAGAAACGCTAGTCTCAGCCAAGAACGAAGATCATCACTAACAACGACTTTCGATCTCTTTTTCGAATTCGCCTCACATGACTGCAAATCATTTTTGGTGGCAGGGATCATCGGCCGCGGCAATCGCCTTCGAGATGATGACTTCCACCATCAACAGCGTCCTCAACACATGCGGCGAAGCAAAGTCCGCCGATACGGTAGCGGCAGGGCAGATTTCCTCGGGCGGATCGGACGACGACGTTGGCGACGACAATCCTTTGGCTAGGAAGCGGTGAGAAGCAGTACAGACTCCAGACACGTCCAAATCGTTCCACACCTCCCTCAAAATCGTACTCATCATTGACGTTGATTTTGGTCTATGCTATCTTTTTAATGATATCGATCGCACCTACCTCCCTCTAACAATATCGTCTCACTGTAGTACTATCTGCAATTCTGCCCGCGCAAGAGCAACAACGATTGATTCCCGCCCCCCCCTCGCCCATTCCCTCCACCACACCGACCGTTGGTGGCCGCCGCCTTGTGATAGGTCGAACGGCTTCTGGGAACGAAACGTGCGGGGCGCGGAAAATGTGATCTCCGCCCCAAGTCCCCCGTCGGCGTGCGCCGACGATGTGATGGACGACGACTCTGAGGCGACACCAACTGAGACGATGATGGAAAGGCCCCCACGGGATGATGCAGGATCCAGCCAAGAGACTTCGACAGGAAGTGTTACGGGACGACAGATGATCACCCTCGACGGGCACATGCCCACCGGTAAGATTTTTTGGTTCTGTTCTATTGTTCTTTTCTTCTCAATCCCATCTATTTGCCGTCTCTGGCAGTTGTTCAGGTCGTATTTTTCTAAACAGTTTAACCTAACATTACACCCTGCAACAAACTTTAACAAGAAGCAATCGCCCAACTTTTTCTTTCCTTCCCCAAGTGCTTATCTCAGGCATCGGAGGTGCTACCGCAACCGTGCCGGAGGCAGCCCGCGCGATGGCCGCCCAGGGAGCAGGGATCACCAAAGACAACCGGATGGCGCGAGAACTCAAGTCCCTCAGGATGTGAGAGTTGTCTGTCGTCTTTGGCAGTTTCGTTCGGCATACCATTTTGTTTGCGTACATATATATGGCACTGCCCTACGTACACAAGAGTTGTTTGCTTTCCCATTTTTCTCACAAAGTAGTACTTCTTAGGGTTTGCGGCACTCATGGGAAAGTCGCACGCTTCCTCTACCAAGAAGCCATGACCCGCATCATCAACTGTCAGAGAGCTATACTCCCTTCTCTGCGGAAGAGAAGCTGGTTTCAAACCTACCGCAAGCAGTACAGACAGTCGTAGCAGTAGCGGTCGTAGCACCGACGACAGCAAACAAATGTAAAAGTGCAGAAGATAGACGAGTTTGCGAGCCGCCGTCGTGACGATTACACTCTCCCTCCCGGTCCATTGATCCGGCCTTCTGCTGCTATCTATATCTCTGTACTCGTTGCATGTACGTGCAGCCTTGGTTCCCTCCACTACACCATCGAGCTGGCCGGTCCCCACGACGGCAGCGACATCCTCACCCTGGCCTTCGCGAACGCCGATCTCGACCTGCACGAGATGCTGGCCGATCCGCACCTTCACGAAGGCATGTCCAACCTAGACATGATGAGGTGAGCACCGCACGAAAATTAAAGCAAGTAGCGCATTTTTCCCTTGATTATTTGTTCCCTAACTGCATCATTCGAACGTGCTGCTGGTCATGATTGAATTTCGTCGGTCCTATTGGGTACTGAAGTCATTCCTACCCACTTGCAAAGTTTTTGGTATTTTTCTTTGACTTCGCTGTGTTTTGGCGTGTATTTTTGCTGGTTCGTCTCCCACAGGCTCTTTGGAGGTATGGTGAACGGGGTCTTGAGAATCCACGACCAAGGCTTCGCTCACGGCAACATCGACCCGAAATGCGTGCGGGTCGTCTCCGGCAAAAACGCGAGATGGTTGATCCGTGACTCCGACAGTGCCGGAGGTTCGTTGGTTTGGTGTGAGAGTTTCAAACAAATCGATCAAGCCATGGACTGCCTACGCAAAGAGAACAAGTTTATCACGAAAAAATTCCAGGCAGGGGGTAGGCAGACTCTACACATAGCCCGAGCCCCAACTTAAGCCGATTCTACACTTCATCCAGTATGTTTGCTTACTTAAGAACCACTGCGTAGACTACTGGGGGCAGAGCTCCACACTTGACGGCGCTACCCCGATGCGTACTCCCACTCGTTGTCTTTCCGTTCTATCCCATCCCATCCCATCCCATCCCATCCCATCCCGTCTCATCCCGTCTCATGTTATGCCGTCCATTTGCACAATGTTCGTCGGGCATACTATATTCTACCGACGTAGAACCGGTTCAATTAATGGTCGATTTCGATGCGTTTGTGGTTGAAAGCCTACGCCACTGAAGAGTGCAACACCCTCGTCCTTCTCCGGGGGAGTATTGACGCCTCCGCCCTCGGACAGATACGCTGCCAGGTCCTCGCACGCGACCCCATGCCTCCGCTATCGGCAGAGGTGAGGGTGCTTTCTTTGGAGGTTCGAGATTTGTTGTTCGGAGGTTCGATTGCCTGTGAAACCGGTCGCACCATGTTTGATACCGATATATTGGTCTGTGAGCATGTGATGGTTTGACCCATGAACGGCAAGACAACCAACATGAGCAGGGCCAGCAACAGCAATGAATACTAGCAGCGGCAAGACACAACAACCCCATCTCAACATTTCATCGTTTTACCTCTCCCCCCCCCTGTCCTCCCCACACCCGGTGTTTGCCATCGGGGTTGGGTTTTCGTCGCTTGGCAACGACGTTGTAAAACAAGCCAATTCACTTCGTGAACTCGGCAACCAGGTTACCGTTTTTTTTTTTTTTACCTCCGTTTTTTTTTTTGGCGGTAACCATAATGGTGGTCGAGTAGATCATGTTGTGCGGGGTGGAGAACCCTCACTCCGCGCAAGGGGGATGATCGCACCACGTTGTGTTAAAATGGTCAAGCACCCTCGAGGCAGTTACACAGTGCTTACAACTGTCTCTGGAAGTGAAAGCACCAGAAAATATGTTAATTCATACGCAGCTGTCATCCGTACGCAAGGAAGTAAGCACAAGATGCCGAACACCCTTAGCAGGATGCAGCGCACCCTTCATGCGACTCGCCGAATATCTCACGGCGCTTCGCGCTTGGTGATGTGAGAGCCTGGTCCGGTGAGAACCCGGCGTGCTCCGTCCCGGCTTTGTAGGGATGCGAGGTCAATGGTCTAACGACTACGGCATGCACGACTATGAGTACCCCCCCCCCCCCCGCTCCTGTCCTGCTCCTTCTGGTCCGCTTTGGTGGTCCTGCTTTGGATCGTCGATGAAGACGAGATCCGTGGAGACGGAGGTTGAGACGCGAAGGCCAACGAAGGAAATCGTCTTGAGCCCAGAGGTGTTCAGGCCGTCTTCACCCCTCCTGTTCAAGGAACACGTGAGTCTCGATATGTTTCTGCTGCCCATCCATCCATGTCCATCTACACCAAGTTGGCCTTGTTGATCGGTGCGCAGGAGGGGTAGTAGATGCTTAGACTCGGATCCCTGGTTGAAGCACAGGGCGGTTTCCTTTCGCCACTTTTTTTAGCTCCATCCCTCCAACAACGAACAGGCAGGGTGTTTAGATAGTGCTTGAAAGTTGATCTCGTTCGGGGTAGAATCGAACCCCTACCCAAGCCTCTTTTAGAACTCTAATTACGAGGGCTAACTTTGCTCCGGTTCAAATTCGTTTTGTGGTCGACGTGAAAAACCATCGCCAACACCACGCAGCTCTACTGCCTCAGCGATAGCGTTCTACGTTCTAACAGCCCTTGACCCTGAACACAACAGCAATATTGACACGGGGCTGTGCCTCCCGGTGCTATTATCGTTCGAAAATTCCTCATCGGTCGCCACATCGCACCTGCGACATATCTTCTCTGAATTACAGACCATCCGTATTCTCGCCGGCCTGCTGCACGACGACCCGTCTGAGCGTCTGAGCGTCTGGGCGCTCCACGAGTTCGCCTCATTCGAACCGCTCTGGGAGTTCCAGCCATCCCAAGGGCAGGAGGACCACAGCGGCACGCTGGCACCGCCAGCTCAGCAGGAGGCATTGCCGCAGGCAACATTCCTGAGAAGGATAGGGCCTCGGTGGACACGAAGAGGGATCACCG
This sequence comes from Ectocarpus sp. CCAP 1310/34, assembly GCA_902602495.3. Taxonomy (NCBI): domain Eukaryota; class Phaeophyceae; order Ectocarpales; family Ectocarpaceae; genus Ectocarpus; species Ectocarpus sp. CCAP 1310/34. The sequence continues at coordinate 6,618 of CACKRE030001865.1, read as the reverse complement.
CGCTGCGTGGGCCCAGCCGACCCTCACGCCGAACAACGTCGCCCTGCTGCGGGAATCCCCTCATCATACTCGCGCGAACAGCGACAGCGACACGGACGACGGCATCGCCGACGGCAACAGCGATGCCAAGGGCGACAGCAACACCGATGGCGATGGCAGTGAGGAGGAGGAGGGCGACGGCGGCGATGGTGGTCACAGCGACTCCGACTCCGACTCCGACTCTGTCTCCGGGTCCGACTCCGGCAGCGACTCCAACTCCGACCGCGACTCCGGCCGCGACTCCGACCGCGACAGCGACTCCGGCTCCAACGACGACGACGACGACGAACCTCCACCGCCTTTGGTGAGCGACTCGGAGGATGAGTACTTTGACAAAGTGCGCGCACGTGGTCGACTTGCTAGTGGTGTCGTCAGCATCTTCGACTCCGACTATGACTCCACCTCTGTGTCCTGCTCCGACTGCGACCGCGACTCCGGCAGCGACTCCGACCGCGACAGCGACTCCGACTCCGACCGCGACTCCGACTGTGGCTCCAACGACGACGATGATGATGAACCTCCTCCGCCTTTGGTGAGCCACCCTGAGGATGCGTACTATGACCAAGTGTGCGCACGTGGTGGCCTTGCTGTTGGCGGCGATTTCAACAACGGCCGCTCCGACAAGCTGGTGGACGCCCACCTCTGCCTCGAAGAGAGGGCGTACCCCAGATGCAGGGAGGGTTACGAGAGCATCCCCGAGGGCAAGGTCAGGTGGGCCCTGTCAGTCATCAGAGAGATCACCGACAGGATCAATGCGCCGACGCCCATCGTCGCGCTTGCGGCCATCACTCTCGGGGTGACCGCCGGGATACCGGGATTCCTGAGCAGGGGGAGCGACAAAGACCTGTGCCTTCTGCCCGCGGCGTGTGTATCACACGCAATCAGTCGGCTGGACAAGCTTGGCGAGAGCTCCGTCGACTTCTATGGGATCATGGACCAGATGCTGGCGATCACGAAAGCCGCTTCGGAGGGCAGGGGCAAGAACGGCGGTCCAGTGTTTGGCCAGCCAGGCGCAGGCGACCCCAAGACGATCTTGCTGGCACTCTTCTATTATCTGATGCTCACCCTGCCGGAGGAGCTCACCTGCCCCGGTCCGATGGACTATATGGAGGTTTTCGCCGAACAGTCCGGCCTTGACCACACCCTCACCGGGCAAGAGCTTGGATGCGTTTACGACGAATACGACAGATTTGTGCGCGCCGTCGCCTCGAACGGCCTGCTCCGCACGCTGTCACCTTCGGATATAGCGCGTGGCGCCTTCTTCGGAGCAGCGGGCGTGTCCATCGTGTTCAGCGAGCAAGGGGCATCGGCGGAGGGAGGGGACTCGGTGGCCAAGGAGGAAGGGTCTGACGATGGCGGCGGCGGCAACGGCAGCGGTGGGGACGGTGACGACCACGACCACGACCGTGGTCCATAGAGGCCACGGCAGCAGAAGAACGAAGACCGCGCCAGACTCGGTGGCCAACATTCAGGCGAGCCCCCCCGCGCTGACGGTTGGACCATGCAATGACAGGGATGGCGGCGGGCGGCGGCGGCGGCTCTACCCCGGGTTCCTTCCGCGGCCGAAGGAAGAAGCGGTAGCGGCAGTGGCAGTGCGAAGGATTACATCTGATCTGCCGTGAGGATGTGGCAGTCAGAACCACCGCCGATCCCGTGGTGCCCAGGGTATGGTGGCGTTGCTCAGTGGTGGGGACGAGGAGGCGGGGAAGACGGCGGCGCCCGGTTTGGGGGGGCGAGGGGAACGAGCGAGGTAGCTCCCGGGTAGACCAGACGAGGAGCTACTTTGTAAGCTCGTTCATTTAAGGGGGTTATTGTGGGTTGAACTCTTACACTACTTAGATCGGATCGATTAAGAGTCGATAGATTCCTGGTGCCTACTCCTGGTGGCGACGCCAAGCGGCTTTGAAACGGTACACGAAAGCGGACATCTCAATTCGAGCTCCGTACAAGTGTGGACAGAGGTAAGTCACAAGCAAAAACAAAAGAAAAAAAACTGTAGAATATTTTGAGTTGTTGTTGTTTTCTTCACATTAAACTCGTGTCAGTTGCTAATCCCAAAATCTAGCAAAGACTCGGTCCGTGGTCACAAAAATGCTATGCATAGAGCCATCAGAAGATCTAAAGAACACGCACAGCAGTATTATCAAGAAAAGGGCACACAAGCCCGAGGAGGTGCACCTACTACACTACAATTCGACTACAGCAGCAGCATCACCCCCCTTGTCCCGCACTCAACCAAAACATAGCGGCGTACTGTTCTTGCAACACGTAGGTTGGTGACTTTTCGTTAGCAATTACATATAGTCTATACACGCAACCACTGAAAGACTATCCGTTCGAGATAATACCTCTGTCGAAAGGGGATGTGTTGGGGGTCTTTGCAGTGACTTTACACATCCATCCGTGGAGGGAGAGCTCAATGACGCCCGCGTCAGACTCATCATGTATGTGCGTTCCTCGTCGTTCAACAAACGTGGGGCGAGCTGTCATTGTATCACAACACATCACGCTTCTAGTGATCCCGCTCCGGAGAAAAGCCAGTCTTTGTCGTTCAGGGTTTGCTTTCTCGCACGCACACACCAAAGAGGAACTGGTCGAATCGAGCGGGCGGGACCTGATAATGTGACCAGATTTTCAAGCGATGAGAGCCCTCAGTCAACCAAACTGTTTGCGCAGCGCACCTACTAGGAGTCACACGACTCATATTTGAACAAGAAATAAACGAAGCGCAAGCGTGCATACATGCTCCACCCTCCCTCTGCTTGTGCTCGACTCGCTGCTGGCTACACTGAGTTGAAGAAAACGCGGCGCTACATGTTTTTTCGGGCCGAACCGATACATCCAAACCCGTTTTTCTCAAGTCTTTTTTTGGTTGCGGCGCACACGCAAAACGTATTTACAGCTGCGCAAACAAGATGGGAGGTGCTTTGAGCAAGGGAGGAGCGGCCGCTGGGCGAGCCGCCAGGTCGGTGGCCAAATCTGGGGCGTCTGCTGGAAAAAACACTCCTCCAGTGGGCTCACATCTGCCAGTGGACGACGACCTCCTTACGAACTTCAAGCCCAAGAAAGGCAAGTGTACATCATGCAGTCTGCCTCAGCATGGATGATGCTTCCCTCGTTGGTGCATCTAGCAGTGGTCCAAATGCCGCGGCCTAGCTGGGTTGTTGCCGGTTCACTTGTTGCTATTGTAGGATTTTGCGTGCGTATGTGTTCATACTGGCACGAGGCAACCACCCAACTAACGCTTCCTTGTGGGTGTCGCGGTGCGTTTGAGCCCAGCGAGTGCGGGGTGTTTCGAAGCTGCGAGGAAAACCAGGGCACCAAGGGTGTGTTGGGTAGGGTACGGGTACGTTGGGTATGGGTACGGGTACTGTACCCAACGTACCCAGAATATAGGTACGAGTACGGGTCCTGTACCCAACGTACCCAGAGTTCGGGTACGGGTACGGGAGTCGTACCCAAGGTACCCAAATTTTGGGTACGTTTACAAGAGTCGTACCCAATGTACCCGGGTAACCCGGGTAGATGATGCGTGGCTATGGGTATGTGGGTGGGTACGGGTGTGGTACCCATATTTTGGGTACGTTGGGCACGGGTCGAGAGGTCGTACCCAACGTACCCAGAATTTAGGTACGGGTACGAAAGTCATACCCAACGCACCAAACGTTGGGGACGGGTACGAGAGTCGTACCCAAACTTAACCTGGGTACGTACCTTACCCGGGTACGAGAGCCACACCCAGCCTACCCGCGGAAACCCGCCCTGTGGCACGCGGTTACAGCACTGCAAAACAACCCGTACAAGGATGAAGAATGAAGATGAACCCTTTCAAGATGTAAAACTAAAATTCAAATCAAACCGATGAAATGCCTTTGCCATTTGGTGCCTACCGCTTCCCTTCGGCGGTCATGTTTGTTTTTTTGTCAGCAGCAGTTGCCTGGCTCATTGCTGCTCCGTACCCAAGTACTCTTCTCCCTTTTTCCCCTCGCTCCTCGACAAGCTTTTGCTTAGACATGGGTTGTAGTGAAGGGGGGGGTCTTTCTGGCGAGCAGGGCTAGACTCACCCTCAAGGGATGACCGAAACCTTCTTGCTGCTGCGCATATCCGCCGCGAGGCATGCGCGTGGTGGTGTAGTTGGGTCGGCACTGATGGGGTCAG
>CACKRE030001863.1:0-11237 GCA_902602495.3 Ectocarpus sp. CCAP 1310/34 | reverse complement strand
CCCCCGCCGCTTCCCCGATTCTCTTTCTCTTCGGGCCCGGGGCGGCCGTGCTCTCCGTCTCTGCTTCCTCCGCGCGCTGGCGCTGGCGCTTCGCGGATGCTTCCGCCTCCTGTCTGTGCCATTTCCTCATGAACCATGCCGCCCCGTCCTCGATCTTGTCGTACCACGCCTCCTGGTCCTTGGCGCTCTCTTTCCATCTCCCCCCCTCCTTCTCCTCTTTCATGCCAAACGCCACGAGGGATGTGTATGGACGCGTATGCATTGGCGTCTACGAAACTTTAGAACTCGCAAGAAAACAAAACTCTTTCGATCTGTTCATCTCACCATCTAACTTGTTTCCGGAGAGGTAGAGCTCCGTGAGGGCGCCAAGCTGTCCTAGCTGAGGCGGGATATGGCCTGCAGATAAACGATTCGACGCAGGGCAGTTTGGCAGGGTACGGAAGAAGTTATCCCGTCAGTTCTGAAGTTTGGTGGACGCCAATGCATATGCGTCCACGAAACTTCAGAACTCGCGGGATATCTTTTTCTGTACCCTGCCAAACTGCCCTGCATTATTCGCTTCTTTATCAAGCTTGATTTGTATCGCCCTCCTGCTTACAGGCCTTATCCCGCCGGAGCTCGGGAACCTCGGAGCATTGAGATTGCTTGACCTTGTTGGCAACCAGCTGAGCGATGAGTCATGGAGTACAGAGTGTTGATTTTGCAAAATGTCCCAGGATGAATCAATGTGTATGGACGCGTATGCATACACGGATGTTGACCTAACCTAAAAATTGACTGACCGCTTAGCTGGTTGTTCCCCATGGAGATTGCAGGCAGGACGTATGCTCTAGAAGCGGCAAGACTTTTGTCGAAGTTGGGGAGAGCAACAAAATTCCGCCCCCATCCCTTGTATGTTCAGTGTCGAGCAGCACAAGCTCCTTCAGCTCCATGAATGAGGTCCGCCATTCCCGCACAATCCAAGAAAAAGACTTGTTGAAAGTATCGTGCGAAACACTTGTAGAACATCGGTCGTGGTAAGGGCGGGGCATATGTTCGTGGAAGTCGAAACGCCATAAATTGGCGTCCAAACACGATACAACGCACCACTGTTTTCGGGAATGGACTTCCCGTGGTGACGCATGTGGACATGAGCCATTCGTGAAGAAGGATGTGGCCTCAACTTGTTACTGGCGTTGGACGGACGATCTTGATACTACAGCGTGTTGGGTTTGGATAGCTACCTGTAATGTCCCGAGTCCGATGTGCTTGGCCTTGACGTGCGGTTACACGGCTGTCTGTCTTTCCGCCAGGTCTCGGTGAAACCGAGGATGCATTGCGACTGGTGGAGAGGCTCGGAGACTCTCTATATCTGCATGGCAATCCGTGGATCATGCCGCCCGAGGGTGTGGTGGAGGCGGGATTGACTGCCGTCAAGAGATACCTCGTGGACGTTCGAGAGGCCAAGAAGGCCGGGGCTGATGTCACGTCCCTCCAGCTTCTTAAGGTGGTCTTGGTTGGCTCGGCTTCGGCTGGAAAGACTAGGTGGGTTTTCTGTGGCAAACAGCGGCATTTGTGCACATACCGTCACCCCACAGACGGATCGTTGGACAGCTCTACCTAATATTTGTGAGTAGAGTAGCCGGGCACGGCTTGCTCAGACGAATCGCGCTCAGCGAATTCAGTCGATACCGGTTCACGGTGACAGGGCGCTTGCCACGACATCCGCGGATCGAGGCCCTGGATACTGCTGTTGCTTTTGTGGATTGCTTCGCACTTCGGCAGAGGTTGACCCCCATCTGTTTCACCACTCCTCGTGTCGCCATGTTGAACGATAGCAGTTTGATGCACAGCATCATCGCGGGCCGTGGCTCCCCGACGGAGGGGACGCCAGCGCAGGCGAGTACCGTGGGGATGGAGCTGCGCCCTTGTCAGCTCCAGGACACAAAAGTTGAGTTCTTCGACTGCGCTGGACAGGTCGACTACGCCGGAATGCACCAGACATTTCTCACACGACGGGCTCTGTACCTGCTGGTGGTGGATATCACGAAGTACCACGGTGTGGACGACCTCGACAAGGTGCGCGTGCCTCAGGCTGACGTGATTGTATTCCGGTAGCTTGCAGTACTCGTACTTTTACGTGGATGGCCTTGTAGATTCGAGCATGCAAGCATATTCAGGGGCCATTCGTGGTTACAGGGTTGAAGGAACTAACGGTATACACGATACGCTTGGTAGAAACGACAACATCGTACCGGGTCCCGACCCTCGAAGAAGGCCCAAGCCACTGCATTGATTTTATCTCAATTTACCCATCGCTCTCCTCACCAATTCAAACCCACCCTTGGCTTTGTCGCGTCATCTCTCAAGCGCCAAGATATCAGGACCGTTTTCAACCCAAGTCAAAACTCGTCAACTGTTCGTCGCTGACGTTGCTGCGTGCAGGCCATCCACGACGACATCATGCGGTGGCTGTACTACCTCTACCTTCGGGCGCCAGGGTCCACCGTGGTCCTGGTCGCCAACAAGTGCGACGGCTCGATCGACAAATTCGCAGAGACTGCCGAGAGGATCCAACGACGTGTACGCGAGCTGGTGGCCGTATGGCACGAGGCCCGCGGTCTTCGTGGCCGGAGTAAAGGTCATGTGACGGACTTGACTCTTCTTCCAGGCATGAGCCGCGTAAGCTGCCAGGAGAAGGGCTCCCCGGAGGCTTCGGGTCTCCCCGCGCTGATTGCTCTGATCTCACGCCAGGCTGCGACGGCTATCCACGTGCCGCCCGCCTGGGACCTTGCCCTCGAAGTGATTGGCGCCCTGAGGGCTAGCTGCAATCCGATTGCGGCTGCCCGGGACAAGCTCGGTTTGCCCAACCCGCTCCCAGCCGACGGCGTGGCGGATGTGCACGCCTTCGCTTTCATCTCGAAGGACGAGCTTTCGCGCAAGTGGAGAAGCGTCGTGGACAACCTCCGAGATGATGTACCGGCGGCGATGATTTCCAACTGGGAAAGCGCTCTGGAGGGTGCGCTATGGATCAGGTGTGTTTTGCTTTGATCAGATTTGAATTTTGTGTTTTGTATCTGACTTTGCGGCAGTGCTTCATGTACAAGAAACGTGCCTGCACTTTATTTTACACTGCGGTTCATGGCAACACCACTATTTACAACTTTAATAATACTGGAGACCATGTAGCTCACACAAGCCCCGCCCCGCTCCGCCGACGTTCACGTCAGTGATTTTGCCGGCCACACGCTCCGTGTTGATGGTGGCGACGGTATCTTCCTGGACGTGTTGTGGCTCTCGAAGTGCTTGAGTCCTATCCTCAGCCACAAGCTCAAGAATCAACCCTTCGAAAACCGTTGGCTCTGGATGAGAGACGACCTAGCCGGCGACGGGATTCTACGGCGGGAGTTTGCCTTGCATATCTGGAGGGAAAGTGTCGGTGAAGTAGTGATGGAGTCGGAGGAGGTCGCGGAGGCTCTTTTTAGCGTCCTTATTAAGTTGGGTGTGGCTCTTCCCATGGGGCGTAGAACACTTTTAGCCCACTCCGATCGCAGTACGCCCACAGCCCCCAGTGACGTCAGCGGCTCGAATGACATGCTTGTGATCATGCGACTATCAGAGACGTGCAACGAGCACCAGCGAACGCTGTTCGACGGCCTTGCCTCTAAGATGCCGCGTGACCGGGTGACACTCAAGTGGGAATTCGACAAAGCGGGACCTCCGTATGGGTTAATAGAGCGGTTGATAGCATCTTGCCATGTCCTTGGCGAGGTGGAGACGGGAGCGTGTTGGCGATACGGCGCCGTGTTCCAGAGTCATGATATGAGGTTTGTCGAAGGAAGGAACGTTCGGTTTTACAAGATCGCTCTCAGCATGACGAGCTACAACGAGTCGGAGCGGGTGTTCACGGCGAAGGTGTTCGGGCCGCTTGACAGTGAGAGGGTGTGGGTGGCTATCCGCTACGTGGCGTCGGCAATGATCAACTTGTCCAAGGAGTGGCCTGGAGTGCTGTGGACAGGATGGCTAGATTGTGAGAAGCATCCATCGCAGCACCTTTACATGGCGTCATCGGTTGAGGTACGAGTATGCAGTACGATGCGTCTGTGGTTGCTTCCTTCGCCTTTTCGCCTTCAAAAACCGGTCGAAAGTCCTGTGATCTCGAAACTCCTTGTATGGTATTATCCCCCCTGCTGTCTGCCGCCCGACCGCAGGCAAGGGTCGGTGACCCCCTTCTTCCCGCAGCAGCTCCGGATGCTCGAAGGTGCGACTGCCTGTTGGAACCGGGTGGGGTGCTCAGGCTGGCTGTCGAGGAGCTTGGCCCCGTCATTGATACCGGAAAAGGTGGGGACAATCTTGGTGGGGTCGTCTGTTTCTTACTTTATCTGCAAGGGTATGGAAATTTCCACTCCCTGTCGCGGTGCGTTTCTACCAAAAAACACGTAGGCTACGTGGGAAATGGGGCCGTCAAATGTAGCCATCAATCATCAATTTCCCCTGACATTGTCGCGTCTCCCTGCTGGCTCTTGTACATGGTATTGACGATAGAGTTGGGTTGGGCACTAGAGTACCGAGGTTACCGCACACTTTTGCTGATTTGTGGACGCTCCCCTCTCGTTTGTCCTCGATAGATCCGTTCGAAGGCCTATCAGATGAGGACACGGAGGACCCGGAGGAGACTGTTACATGCAACTGTGTGCGCGAGGCATTCGGTCACTGGCTACCGCACGCTTGGAGAACTGCCAAATGGCTTTTTGGGCTTGCCGTGGTGCTCTTCACCACAGCTGTCGTCGCAGGCATCGTGGAAGACAAGGAAACCCTCTGGAAGAGTTCGTTAGGGGTCTGTTGTGTTTTGATGGTGTTTTCTGTAGTGGCTTCAGTTTTCGCGTACTGCGGGGATCGTGAACAGGGACAGAGTGGGGGACAACATGGAACGCCCGAGGACGTCGTTGCGGCCTTTGCATGACATGAAAAAGCCCTCCGAGAACATGGTTCAGAGCTCAGCAAACCTGGTGAAACGGGTGTAGTATCGGACGAATCTTTGGCATGTTCGGAGGCATGCGAAGGCATGAGTGTGTAAGGATGAGTGCGGAGTAGCACATTCGGAGGGAAGGACGTTGCCGTGCATGCCTTGTCCGCCTTGGGAAGAGATGGGGCTTTTGGGGTTGGTAGCCTTGCTGCGCCCGACGGGGTTGTCTTCTTTTGTGTGTCCTGCGGTAGATGGGAGTGTGTATGACGGTAGGCTTAATGACGTGAGTTTGTAACATATGGCATTGGCGTCCAAGCAAGCACGGGGGTGTGAAACAAGTATGTGTGGGTAGTATTGTCCTGCGGGTCACCCTGAAAAAATATGCCACTCTAGAAAATATTGTTTACATGACGATCATGGTACATTCGATTCCACGTGAGCGAGGGTTTATCAACTTCCAGACATGTGTTAGTTCCTCAGCATATAACAAACGTGATTCTAGTGTTGATTTGCGTATGCGTTCGGCGAAAAAGTAGCGCGTTGCAATGACCCCCTCCCTCAAGGCATCCGCCCTCCCCCGTCCTGTCTCGTGCCCTGAGACGGGGGGGGGCGCGTTTGAAGCGACTCAAGCATCATACAGCATTTTGCGCGTAAAATTGTCCTCCACCAGCAACCGCTACGATTCAGCGCCGCCAGTGGGCGTGAGGTGGAACCATGAAACCCCCCAAGGCCAGAGTTCGAGGGGGGAGTAATCTTATTTCGTGTCATCTCCACGGGGGGGCGCCAGGACGCGGCTCCATCGCTGGATACGTTTGCAGCGAGTCAAGCTATCGTGAACATGTTGTGAATTATGAACAAAAAACTCTCCCGGCCCGACAACTGCCGCACCGAAACACGCATTTAATCCCCACTCCTCTTCCGCTTACGGCCACTTGCGGCCGACGCGACCGCCGCAGCCCGCAGGGGCTCTAGATCCATCTCCATCATCGGTAGCTGTGGCTTGATGAGCTTCCTCTCGTCGTGGCCATGCCCGACAAACTTATTCACGGCTTTACAGTGCCCCTCCAACCAATTCGCCGAATACATTTCGTTGCGAAGCAGTCTCTCTGGGACCAGGTCTACGAGGGAGTATACACGACATTTCTTCCCCTTTCTTTTGACCTGATGAGACTTCAACTTGTACCCCCAGACGCTTTTGATGTAGCACTTGAATTCTTCCCGTGATTCCGCGGCCCTCGAGGTCCGCACGAGCTTGGCAGTTCGTATCGAAGTGATGGTTTTGTCGAGCATCGCCTTGGTTTCGTCTGGCATGTTTCTGAGGTCCAGTCTCTCCCCCGCAATACCCATATTTTTGAAGCCCATCTTCTTCAGCGTGTCGAGTATGTCTTTCGCGAGGGTGTAGTTTAGCCTAAATTCGTCGAGTGACTCTCGCATCAGCTGAAGGTTCATGTCGATCCTTTTCCTCACAATCGGCGGAAGCGCCGCGAAAAATGCGCGCGTGTGAATTACCCCCCTAAACTTGTTGAAATCCTCGACGTCATTGGCGTCAATCTTGTCCCGGTAGAAGCACTGAACTTTGTACTTTTTGATCTTGGCTACGTCCTCAAGGGTAGCCGCCCCCGCCCTCTGTTTCCTGACCAGCCTTTCATAGTCCTCACCATCCATCTCGTAGGCGTCTGCCTTATTCAGTCTATCTGTCTCTTCCTCCTTGACTTCGGCGCCCTTGGCCCCGAAATACTTTTCCAGTTTCTCTCCCTCCTCCTCACTGCCGACTCTGTCGATCGAGTTGGACCACGTGTACCCTTTCGCCTCGAATATCTGAAAGAGGTATTGTATCCAGTGAAAGTCGGCCAGGAAGCGTTCAACGTGACTCCACGCAAGTAGCTCCGTCAGTAGACTCGGGTAGAACCTGGCTTCGTGCCCCACACCCTGCTTGAATATGGTCCGGTTGAGCTCCCTCTGGTTCTCGGTCATCACGCCTGTGATGTACGTCCTCCGGTTCATGATTCTGTTCATCTCTTCCGTGTGAAGCTCCGCCATGTCTGCGATGAGGGGCTCCAGCGGGGCTCTCATGGGGTTGGGGACCTTCACCACAACAATCCCGCTCGTGATGTTGCGGAAACGGCTCTTCATCTGGTTCATGTCTCGTGGCCCGCACCCTCTCTGCGACGGGGAAATGTAGACCCGGTCTATAGGGCCCGTGTAGTCGACGCTGACGGTGATTGTTGAAGTTAATCCAATGAGCTTGTACTTTGGCCAGTGGGCGGATACGTCAGCTATCTCTGCTTGTTGGGGAGAGTTGGCGTAGTATATACCCAGCTTCTCCTTGTGGACGATGTCGAGAGCAAGCTTCTCGATTGTCTTGAGCTCCAGGGCCGAGCCGCAGCATACGCCGATCCTCTTGCCGGCGCGCAGGTCCTTCAGGATCATTTTGACGAAGGCCGCCGAGTCTGTGAATCTGACGTGCAGCTCCTGCCCTCCCCCCTTGTGGTCGATGTGGTGGATTTCTTCGTTCTTGAAGACGGTGTCGTAGAAGCACTGGACCGCACCGTCAACGTAGAGGTCGGCGTCAGCGCAAATCACCCGGTCCGCTTGGTAGATAAGCTACTGAAGCTTTTCCATGTTCTCCTGCATGTGCCCGTTGTTCGTTTCGCTGCACACGGCCGAGTTGAGCGTCGATCTTAGTTCGTCCATGATGATCATGTCGTATTTGATCCACGAGAGGCGGTGTAGGGATTCGTACTCGATGATCTGACGGTCTTTATTGATGCCGTCTTGGTAGTTCGTGAAGCCGCTGAATCGGCCGGTCAGGGTGGCGGCCATCCCCCGGCGACACGTGATGACGAGCACCCTCGGCGGATCCTTGTGATCAATGTCTCTTTCGATTTGAAACGTCTTCCCGGAGCGCATCGGGGCGCAAATCGAAATGACCTTAGACTTGACGTGCGTGAAGGACGGGAGGTACCTCGGTTTTTCTTGTTCTTCTGGTCCTTCTGGTTCTTGCACGCAGTGGAACTCTCTCAGGTCGAGCTCGACAGTGCGCGGCGCGTGTGGATTCATGCATTTGTACCTGAAGAAAAGCTCGCCGAGGTGCGTCAGGAAGGCGCCGTTGCTGTCGTGGGAGTCCTCGCAGCAGGGGCAGAACGCTCTGTGCCCCCGCACGGCGTACGAGTCTTGGCCGCCGTACACCCCGTTGTGCGTGACGGTCACCGAGTCCCCGAATTTGGTGCAAAGATAGTTCAGCAGCAGCAGCTCCGTTTCAGACGTCTCCCGCGTGCGGGGCCTGTGCACGAGCCGCCTAGTTGGTATGTTCCGTTTGGTTTTCTTCTTGGTGACCTCGAGGCCATCCGGCAGCTCGAAGTACGACACGTCCCTCGTGAACTGTTGGGTCACGATGCAACTCCTGATGGGCACGTGCTTCGACTCCTCCGTGCGCTCGAACGCTCCTCCGCCGAGTTTCTTCGCTGTCCCGATGAGGCTCATGGGTCTGTTCCTTGTGTAGATGCCCAGGTCCAACACGTTCCCGTCAGGAAGGACGATGTCGTGCTTGGCCACCAGGGGCTGCATGTCGGCGACGAGGGCTGTTTTGACGTGCTCCGCCAGCGCCTTCATCTCGCAGGACGTGTGGATCTCGTTAAATATCTCCGATCTGCCCAGGAAATGCAATGATATCTTGTACATGGGCTCCTTCTCTCCCCCCTTTTCTTTGTGTTCCGACATGCGAGAATTCTGGGTAATGACTAGGTTTTCGGCGTCCGCGTATTTGCCGTAGGCCTCACGGAACAAATTCTTGATGGTGTACTCGATTTTCTGCAGCTGTGTCCAGTGCGTCTCAGGGGGGCAGTAGACCTCCAGGTCCGCGATAAAGCACATGTCGCGTCCGGTACGAAGTATCTCGTAAACCGAGAACGCCCTTTGGTTGCGGTTGCACTCTTCCTGGGCGCGAAAGTACCATTCCCAGAACTCATCGAAGGTCTCGAACCACGTGAAGTAAAACCTGTCGACCATGACTTTTATGTATATTGCGACGTCGTCCTCGGCTGGCACACTTGCGAGCATCTCATCCTGTTTCCTGTAGAACCACTTGCCGCAGTGGAAGGCCATGATGGCAAGGGGGGTTTAGCCTGATATGTATCAGGACATATTTTATTTTACGCGGACGAAACGCGAAGGGGTGGGACATTCAAGGTTAAAAACGTGTCCTCTCTTGCGCTTTTCGCGTCTCTGCTGGAGGATTTCCTCTTTGTTTCTACTGTAGAATCTCTGCTGCGAAAGCCTGTGTGCCACCCTTTCAGCCTCGCTCTTCTTCCCCGGCAACGCTAGTAGTTTCTTCATCTTGTTCCTAATGGCACCCAGATGACGCGTATCATGGATACACTCTAGTGATGCCTTTGTCTGCTCCAAATCTCTCAATATTCCTGCGAGTATTTCCTCTCCCTGAGCATCTCGTGTCATCGGGGCTGGGGCAAGCGAGCACATGGCTTCGTGTCTACATATAGACAACAAAATAAAATCGGTGGTGGAGAGCGGAAAAATGCCTGTCAATAGAAAAAAAGAAACAAAGCTGTGTGTTAGAGCCCCTACAGCATCGGTGTACGTCTCTTTCAGCTGTACTGTTGTGTGGGGGGTAATGTCCGGTCGATCGAAAAAACAAACAAACAACAAAGGGGGGCCGGGAGGGTGGTTTTTTGGGAGCTGTTTATGGGGGGAGACGACCGCCGATGCTCGCGGATACCGGGGGGCCTCAATCGGGGGGAAACTAATAAGGAAGTAAAACCTTTTTTGAGGCCCTGTGTGTTAGAGCCCCTGCGACTCTTTACGTGTGGGGGCTTGAGGGTCCTGCTCTCTCTTGCAGGGGGAGGAAGAGAATCAGTGGCCTGTCCCCCCCCCCGTTGTACTGCTGTACGGGTGGTAGGGTGTCTCTCACTACCAGAGTCCGGTATGAAGATGCTTGCTACGAGCGGGCGGGTGGGCAGATGGGTAGGCGGGAGCATTTCAAATCCCCCTCTTGCAGCATGCCTCTATGTTTCTACTCATCTGGCGCCCCGGTCGATCAAAAACAAACAAACAAAAAAGGGGGGCCGGGAGGGTGGTTTTTTGGGAGCTGTTTATTGGGGGAGACGACCGTCGATGCTCGCGAATACCGGGGGGCCTCGATCGGGGGGAAACTAATAAGGAAGTAAAACCTTTTTTGAGGCCCTGCGTGTTAGAGCCCCTGCGACTCTTTACGTGTGGGGGCTTGAGGGTCCTGCTCTCTCTTGCAGGGGGTGGAAGAGAATCAGTGGCCTATCCCCCCCCGTTGTACTGCTGTACGGGTGGTAGGGTGTCTCTCACTACCAGAGTCCGGTATGAACATGCTTGCTACGAGCGGGCGGGTGGGCAGATGGGCGCGGGTGATTTGGATTTTGTTGTCCAGCGCCGTGTGTTCGGCGGGCGTTTGTTTTTGTTACCTCTCGCCAGGTACATTTTTGTTGTGTTTTGGAATCCACCAAATCTGTGAGTATTGCGTGTTCCGACGGCGAGTTCAGCCCCGCAAACACTGCTGACATGACGCCCTGGGTCATCAGCAACCCGTGCAAAAAATCCGGGGGCAAACAGAGCCCGTGTCGGCGAGGAACGACGATTTTTGCTATTCCCCCCGCATCTCCGCCGAAACGGCAAATTTGTTTTTCCGGAACTGGAAGTTTGCGCTCTGCACGAATTTTGCCTCTCACATCCCACATCCCACTTCCCTCTTTTCCCCCCTCGACACAGCTCGGACATCGTAATTCACGGCAGCGTAGCGTAGCAGGACTTAGCTGAGAGGTGAGAGGAGAGCTGTGAGAGCGCGAGGTATGACATTCTGCCGCTCTCTCTGCTTGTGGAGACGTGCTCATATCTTTCAACCATGGTAAAACCACGGTGGTAGCGCGCATTTGAGAACTTGGCTGGCGACCGCGCGCTCATGAAACCCCCCCCCCCGCGGCACGCGAAGTGGGAAGCGGTTAACACACACAGCGTTTCACTATGTCGATGGGTTCGAAATGTACCATCCTGTACCTGAACGTCGGATGCCACTGCAGAATCGGCATGACCGAAGGGATACCGGGGAGCATCAGAACCAAGAGCAAAAAAACGTCAGTTCCCCTCCCCGCCCCGCAAGACATCGATATACGAAGGAGTCATCTCCGAGCTGTAGAATACCTGGGAATCGGTTCAAGTAAAAAAAAACACATCGAAAAAATGGTTTCAGGAGGGCGCGTGAGGCTGAGTCTTACGGCGTGATTATTTCCGGATTGGATTTGGGGGGGGG
>CACKRE030001862.1:0-15446 GCA_902602495.3 Ectocarpus sp. CCAP 1310/34 | reverse complement strand
GTGTTTGGTTCTCTCAACAAGCTCCCTCCGATTTTTCGTCGGTGTTGTCTGCCTCTGAAAACTTGGAGAAAGAGGTCCCCAAGTTTCGTCGGTGATGTTTGCCTCGGGACACTTGGACACTGAGTTCCCCCCGTTCCTGCCTCGCCTGTTTGCCAACTAATGTTGTCTTGATTTTTTCTTGTTTTAGTTCCATCGTGCCGCATAAGTGTTTCATACGCTTGGTGCTTCGGGATTCCATCCCGTGGCGTCGCCTTCTCCCATGGATTTTCGTCGTCACCCACACTTCGTTCTGCTTCGTCTCCATCATCGCCACCTTCGGGCGACGCCTTCATCACAGTAGCGCCCCTTAGTCGTCGTCTTGTTGTGTGAATCTCTACGACTTTCTGTGTTTTATATCTTTGAATGATGCGTATCGCCAGAGAGCCATGGCACAGTTCGTCGACCGCCTCTCTTGCATCAATCGCTTGTGCTTTGCATCCTTGGTCCTCAATAGGTCTTGCCCCTGCCGTCTCCTTATACGAGTTGGGTACCCTGGCACGCTGGCCATCATTCTCCGTGCCTTTGCCTGTCGTTTTTTTCTCCTGCCCTTCGTTAACGTCCTAGATTGCGTTGAGTTTTCCCTTTGTGTCGCGTCCAGTATCAAAGGCCGTATTCGTTCGCAAATTTGTTTGGGTTTTGAGTTTCGTCACCGTATTTTGGACTCGCTCGGGTAGTCACCCTCATTCCTCCAGCGGTGATACGCGTGGGTGCGCGTAAAAGAGTAGTGTGTGGCGTCTGGATATTGATTTTTTTTTCCCTGTCGTTGTCTGTTCGGGATGATAGCGTGCTCTGCCGCAATTCATATTCTTCGTAGCTTTCTCCCTTCAAGCGTTGTCATTGAGATGTCGATGTTCTGTCTCGTGACCGTTCGCATTCTTCATGTCAATGATGGTGTGGGGGATTGATTCGGGATATTGCTACAACTCACCCTACTTTTGGATGTTTTGTGAAGAGTCATATCTTCGATTTATGATCATAAATCATCAGCTAAATCTTACTGTACTGTAGCGTTAGGATTTGAGCATTGATTTGAGTATAGAATCTGCATTATATTCAGGGTGGGCTAGTGTTGAGGAGTGTGGCTGCTAGTATGAATAGGGTACATCTTATTCTTGATAGGATGCGGGTCGGTCAGGAGGTATACCCTTCTGACCCCTACCCCCTTAGAATTGTCTACTCTGTGTACCCCCTGAGATGAAGTTGGATCCCCACTTCATCCCAGACCTTTGCTGATCGTCTCTCAGCAATAACAAGAAACTTTCCCATCTCAACGTGGTCGTGGACAAGCGTGTCAACGACAGAACCTTCATCTATCTCTAGGAGCAAGCTACCGCCCACGGCATCATTCCTTGAAACTGACCAACGAAAATAATCACGCACGTTCCACGTGATGGGGTCGGGGACAGTTTTTCTATGGCGAAGGCTTTCCCTTAGGTAGTGCAAGAGATGGGGACATGACTGAGAATGGTGCGACAAGTCCCCCATCATCTTCTTGCACGAACAACAGACGCTCGGAGACACGAACGACGCTCCTTGATTCTCGATCAATCCGTCGTAACTCACATTTTATATACATACCTAGTCTGGGACCACGGGAATCGACCCCGTCGAGTGTTAGACTAGTACGGACAGAAGAAGGTGCTAGGCAGAGAGAACGGAACGGTTGTTTAATGTGAAGACAACAACAACAACAACAACAACAACAACAACAACAACAACAACAACAACAACAGCAGCAGCAACAACAACATGTTATCCTCCTGACTAACCAGGCAGTTGGCACCACCTGGCACAGCGAAGAAACAAATACTATCAAATGCTGTTGTCGCAGTAGGCCATGTGCGGTAATGCTACGCTTCCCACCTTGGCAAAAACCCAAATCAAACCAGGTATAGCATTTTGTTTGCCACAGCCGTTGCCGTCGCCATCGGTATCCCTCTGTTCATCCTCAGGAAAAGAAACCGCCCAAGCTCGTCTCTCTGCGGCACTCATGCATGTGCGCCCCCACCGCGCAAGCCTGGAGGTGTCTTGAACGGCATGTGCCATCTTTACCATACATTGCGTTCGTCGTGTCAACTATAATACCAACAAGAAGACCAAAAATAGGTTGCAACAATTAACTGCTTTCTGTGTCGGTCAAGCGATGTCGCCGGTTCTTGTGTAGGTTTGGTACGGCGATTATTAGTTTGGATACAGACTAGACGTGTAGTCTACGCCGTAGCCCGCGTAAACTTCCAGACTAAAGTCGTCACAAATAGGTACTGAACGCGTCCACTGTTATACTCCAGTTGGTTCGTGAAGGGGCAGCATTGGCTGCTGAAGCAGGAGCAGGAGCAGTAGAGGAGGGGGTTTCCCCGATCGCGCCGCCGTCACCGTCATCACCGCCACCTTTGAGCCACCTGAGCCAGTGTCAGAAGCGTCATCGCCGATGCCGCCTTCGGCCCCCAAGCTGCCAGAACCAACCGCCTTCACATCGGAGTATCCTGGACTGCCGCCTTCTCCTCTGGTCGGCGCCCCACCAACGACACGATCGTCCCCTGTCATCGTGGTGGCTGGGTCACTCGTTCAATTTTTTTCAGTCCTCTCTTTGGCCAATGCCTGAAGGTGCCCTAGGTCGATAGCGAAGTATGGTAACTTTTGGTCGACTTCGATGAGCTTGGCCTCTGAGTTGGACTCATCGTCCCGGTTCTTGGTGAGTTGCGCCAAGTGCTTCATGTCCAAACCTGTCTTGCTCTTCAAAAGCGGAGCGACGCGGAAGTGGGCTTGGGCGCGATTCGCGCGGGCCCTTGATTCCGCAGGCTGGCAAGCTCCCAAGCCCTTTTCCAGTGATTCCCACCCTCTTGCCCGGGCATAGTTTCGGGCATGCAGTCCCAATTGCTGTAAACCCAGGTGACGATCATCCAGATACCAACGGCCCACAGAATCATGGTCGCGAAAACATACAGAACACACAGAAAGGAGGCTGCTACCATCGCGATCAACAGAGAGAACATAGATCTGATTCCCGAAAAAATCGTCTGAAGTAGCCAAGATGCGGCTTCTCCCTGTCATCGTCGACGTCATCGCCATCGTCGTTGTCATCGTCGCCATCATCAGGCTCGTTGGTGCTGATACCGTCGTCATCCGGCTCGTTCGCTTCTGCTTCCGGTTCCGTTTCCTCTTCCTTCTCTCACATATGCCATAGAGATACACCCCACACACGAGGACACGCGGTTGAACGGAACGGCACATACTTGGATTGCCAAGGAAGAGGATGTTCGTCAAGAACATGTATTCTTGATTTTCAACACGTCGCGAGGTCGCGAGGAAACAACCAATTTCCGAGGCATCCTTCCAGGGGTGAGACGTGGCACACATTCGTATCAGGTACCCGGCTTCGCTTTCGTTACTCAGGAGAAGGTGAGCACGCGTGAGGCTTCGAGGGTGATTGGGGCAACTGTGGTATTTCCATAGATCAGCAGACGAGCGTGTGGTGCGAAGTGTGAGGCCTACGTATAGAGCACACGGAGTGAACAACTCGCCACGAGGCCAATCGGTTGGCCTATAATCGAGGTTCGCCGCAACAAAAATGCGATTGATTGTCGTTTTTCTTGTTCAGACGGAATGTGCTCCGCCTTCGAGGTGGACTACTTGAAAACTGATCTATCTATGTAGACGTTTCACAAAAGTGTTGATACGGAATACCTTGCCGCGAAACGCTACAGGCTCAGGCAACGTCTTGCGCATGGTGCTGACACCAACGACCTTGCCGTGTGCCCTGTATAGTCTAATCCCTTTTCAACACGAAGTCTCCTCACCGCTTTATGAACTAAACAATGCAGGCACGAATCGACCCACGGCACCGACACTATCCACAGGATCGCAGACAACCCGACAGCAGCAACGCCGAATGTGAAGGCGAACTCCAACCTCTGCAGACCACCTTCAAGGGTTTTCCGCTGATGCGATGTTGAGAAGGGTTTCAGCATCTTGGCTTGGGAGCGTCCGCTGTGGTTCTCCGACAGAGTTTCGGATGGAACGAGTGAGGCAGTAGGCCAGGATGAGACATGTCGGTCATCACAGAGTATGTTCGAGAGTGGTTCGCACTTCAGGTGCGGGATAAAAACAGAGGGGGTCGGAGCGCCTTACACATGGGTGAACAAAGACAGCGTTCATATATCGGGGATGTGTGAAGTCAGCCGTGAAAATCGGAGCATGACCACCGTCCGATGATTTCGAAATCGCTTTGTTCTTGATGATTGACTGCATCCCCGTGCAAGCTTCCAACCCGTTCCATTCTCTTATCCCCGTTCGGGAGTGAAACTGAAGCATCTAGTAAGCACCGCCGTGCCAGCTCTCCAATCTGTGTCATGCTTAAAAACAACACGGCGGCCATTGAGTTGATAACACTCGACAGCAACGTGAGGTCTTGGCCGGGCCGGAGGACGAAGATGAGGGGGGGGGAGAGGTAAACAAGCGGCGTTGCCTTCGTTTTCTTCGTAATGGGCCTATGCAATACCCTCACGATGTTGTGCTGTGGACCACACCTGGGAAGAAGCTCGCCTTCTCGGCTTTAACGGCAAAGTGTGATGGCAGCGTGAATTTGTGAACGTGACGTGTGCTTCGAACGCCTGCTTCATACTCCTCGTGCTTCCAGATTTCTTCGAGTGATGTCTTGCCCAAACCTTTCCGAGCACGATATCATACCAGACTGACTCATGGCGGCATGAACACTTGTGTTTTACGGTGTGCTGTGTTGAGGTGGGCACAGTTTGACGTGTGACTGACAACGAATATTGGGCCCCCGATGGCACTGTTGAACGCGCCTCAATAGAACAGGCACCGTTGCCACTGTTCGATGCGTACGTCGGAATTTCAGTAGGACTTTGAAAGGACGCACCCCGTGAGATCTTTCTGATCTCGGTACAACGCGAGAAAAATATGTCAGAATCATCTCAGTCTGATCTGTTGTCGCAGGTTCCTATTCTTAATTCCGCGACAATCTCCGATTGCTTCAGTGTAGATCGTCCGGGTTGACGAAAACCCGTCGATTTCGCGAGAACATGCATACCAACTGGCGTAGAGCGTATTGGATGAGCGCACAGGCGCAAAAGACGGCAAAAGCATTAAAATTAGTAACACAAGAAAACATCGATACATGCGCACACGTTTACGGTGTATTTCGACTGAAGACTCGAACTTACCGTCTAAACCACGCGCCAGCCCTCCACAACATGGTCCCAGCATCCAACAGGATGCCGCAGACGAGCTTGATCAAGTTGAGTGGTGGCGGGGGTCGAGAGCGAGAGACAACACGCGCGCTCTGGTAGATGAAGCACGCCCGCGCGTGGTGGAACTCTTTTTCGGCGTTATCGTACACTTTACCGTGGGTGGTGCTGAGCACAGCGATGAGAAGTTTCAGCAAAACCACGGTCATGGTGACCATGTAGACCTGCGTTGTTGCAAACGGGCGGGGTATTCGCAGACGATTTGAACTGGTTCAGACTCTATCTCAAATCATCGGGCAAGAAATGCTCCCCGGAACTGTCAAAGGCGAAGATACAGATCTGGAGGGTACTTTCAACTCGACAAAATGCCCTTGGAAGTCTGGTGGTGTAGTGCTGGTGGTGTTGGCAATCCGCAAACACGACGGTGGACGGGAGAGGAGGACAGAACACAACCAAAACGCCAACCAGCAACGTTTACCTTCGCAACGGATACGTTATTCGTCGTACAACAGATGTTGCAGTGGGTCATCTATACCAGGGCGACGAGAGGAGCGGGCCAAAAACCAGCATATCTATCGCTTACCACCAACAAGAAAATCCCTGCATTTCGCGCGCCCTCGGGCAGGTTGCATCTGCAGTCGCTGCCAGCCAGCTGGAAGGCCTAATAGTCCGGCCCGCCAAGAGCGAACGTGAACACCGTCACGAACGAATCTCCGAACGTCCCGAAGGCGTCGCGAATGGGGAACGCATCATCATCATCGAAGGTGCACTGAGGCTCTATGTGCTCCCCGCAAGTGTGAAACACCGCATGGAACGCCAGCGCAAAGCTCAGCATGACCATCGCAATGAAAGCCGAAAAGCGCAGAGTGTGGGACATCATTCTCCATATCACCTTTCAGGGGAACGGGATGGGGGGGAGGAACAGCGCAGAGCTCGTTCAGCTTTTCATTATGTATTACGAAGATTGCGAAGCAGGCACAAACCACGCAATGGGATTCGGTTCGTGTGGCAGGAAATATGTGCTCTCAGACCCGCTCTACAGCTACAAGTCCCACAGGAGTACAAAAGAAGTTTGAGTCAAACCTTACAGCGAGTGACGGAATTCTTCCGCCTGAACCCTGGTCGGAGTTTTCCATACATCGGCACAAGGCCATATGTCACTCGGTAGAAACTGCGCGCGCTCCCTGTTATCCGTTCGGAGCAATGCTGCACTTCATTTGGTTCTCGTCGTCATCCAGTGTCGCTTGCAGTTTCTGACTGCGCTACCCCCTGTCCGTATCTGAAGAGGTCGGATCCGAGACGAAACAAGAGAATTCCGTTGCGCGTTGCAGCCATCCTTCCCTCATGAATACGCAGCACAAGGTACGGAACGCAGAGCTGCAACATAGTTGCCATGTAGACCCCCGAGGCAACCAGCTTCTGCAGTAATGATACGCCGAGTTCCAAGGACACCTGTGCAACAGGATTGGCCTCAGATGAAGCGATCGAGATATGTCGTGCAGCAACCTATTCAACGATGACGCCCGACGATACATGCTGTTGTGGGGGACATGCGTTGCCGGTACCCACCGCAGCGAACTCCACGGAAAAAAAAGAGCGTTTGAATCCACTTCCTCAAAGTTCATTTCACTATTGTTTCCCACCTGCGTCATCGGTCCTAAAGTGGCGTCGATCTGCGAGAGCACGAGCAGCCTCGAGAACAGCCGAGGTGCGCTGAGGGCGTAGAAGAACCGTGCGTGGAAGAGGAAGAACTTGTCGTCGAGAGTTGTCACCCGAAAGATGAAGGCGACCAGGATGCAACCGATGGTCGGCGTGTCCAAGAATTTCCAGGTGTCGTAGAAGACGTTCCTATTTCGGGGGTCAACACACAATCGAAGGAAGATCCGGAGGAGCTGGTCAAGCGCGGCACCAACCAACCCACATGGTGCGTGTAGACCACTCACACTACAGAAGAAAGGTAGAGTCCTGTGTGCAAATCAACACAAATGTAGAATCGTTCCAAAGCAGCTGCAAGCGTTTAGATGAACTCCTGACACCCCGACGGTGGACGAAACGTGTCGCGGATACAACGAGGCGATATCATGGGAAGGGGCTTCGCCCGGATACCGACGGGTTCGACCTAATATATTTTCGGGGTGACGACCATGCGCCGGGGGGTTCGTGGATCGTTTGGCACTGTTGCGGGTTCTGGGACTCCGGAGTTTATAGCCAGAATGGCTACATGCCAACGCAAGCGCTCAAACCCGAACAGTTCAGCAGCACTTCACCACGTAAACGTTGACACTATTCGATTGAACCGATTTCTAGTCCCCGGACGGCTGATCCGAGGAGATGAGAGAGATTGCTCTGAACCCGCCCTCGTGTTGTCTTCGTTCTTCGGAACCTGCCGCTTCGGAGGCTTGTGCCTGCGGGCGGGCACACCGTTCCGAAACTCCAGTATCTCCCGCCACAGGAGGCCCTGTGGAAGCCACGCCCACGTAGCATGAGGTTCTGCCGAAATTAGACAGCGCTGGTGAGAAAGAACTATTTTTCAACTTTTGATTCGTTTTCCCATGGAACCACAGCACTCCACGGTTCGCGAATGTTCCAGTTTCGACACCGTCGGAGTCCACTCGTACGTCGCTAAGATGCCGTACATGCAATAGGGAAACTGTCCTCAACCAAATCGTATTCGAATACGGTACTGCTGTACGGAGATTGACGCGATTTCTCACCGCGGCGAAGACGTAGTACTGAAGGTGCGTTCGTCTCATGGAATGTATTCGTGATCCTTCAGCAGAACCGAGAAACAAAACAGGACCAGCATCACCCTGCATGTTGCAAGCAGGGTATTTCCAACCGGCGTGGTTTTCAACCATAGTTACTTAATGAGCATATTCGCCAACGACGAAAGCAAAGCAACTCTTTGCCACACGTCCACTCATTGCAATCATGAGGTCTTGCGAAGCTGTTTTCGCGTAGATTCGGCCTCTCTTAAAATTTTGAACAGTCACACACAACTAGCTTCCAATAGCATGCGTTTCTCCCATGTAAAAGTATTCTTCTACCTACGCTGTCCAGTCCCGATGAGAGATGTGACGGAATAGCGACTCAAAAATAGCTGCAAATCTCGAAGGCGAACCGAATATCCGGGACCTTGTAGAACGTGTGTGGCTTTCCTTGGATGCCCGCCAACGAGAACTGCAGCCCGGGAGGCATGGTGCTGTGTGGAATTCTCCGCTGGTTGGTCGGCTTCTGCCGACAGGCCGGTGCCTGAGCGTTGGTTGTTGCCGACACGGGCTGTACCGGAGGAACAGGCATTGGAGGAGTCGGTGCTTGAGAAGGCTACGCTTCCGTGGCTGACTTGCCCTTCGCCTTAAACACTCTCGACGGAAAATTGCACCTGCGCTTTGGGTCTCTGTGATCCCAACCCTGGAGAAGTCTGAACAACGAGCATAAGGCGCAAAGGGAACCTAGCAAACACGGGTGCTTTGCAGATTCTATCAAGTAACCCGCCGCTGAGGCAAAGCTGTTTGACATATGTTATCTCTGGCGTTCTTGCGGATTGATTCAACAGGAACACCAATAATGGACTTCGACCCCATGACGATCAGCAACCGCTGACGTTGTAGTGAGAGACAAGAGTAAGTCAATTTCAAAACTTAAAGGTACATTTGAAAA
This sequence comes from Ectocarpus sp. CCAP 1310/34, assembly GCA_902602495.3. Taxonomy (NCBI): domain Eukaryota; class Phaeophyceae; order Ectocarpales; family Ectocarpaceae; genus Ectocarpus; species Ectocarpus sp. CCAP 1310/34. Next base: position 6,540 of record CACKRE030001862.1, on the reverse strand, counting down.
TTCAAACGGTTCACATCGGCAAAGGCTTACCTATAGGTTGGTTCAATGATGTTTTCTCTTCCAACGATGTCAATCTGGTAATGACAGTAGTCATCAATCTAGCCTCGAGCAACAGGCCACGGCGTGAAATCCTCGTTTCGAGCTCGTCGATCTCTGAGTATAAGTTCCTAGCACTGGAGTTGTGCTTTTGCTGGCCGAATTCTGCACCTAAGGTGTGCAATCGTCGCGCGTTGTCCTATTGTCGGTTTCAAACCCGTTTGGGTGATAGACGACCACCGCGGCCTACACCAGAAGCAGGAGGGATATCGCACTAACGTCAAGAGGAAGGTCATGGAGATGAATCCTTGCTTCTGGGCAGGGGAGTGTTCGCCTTCCTGATTTGCAGTTGGCGGCTTGACTGGAGTCGAGAGGATCTCCGACAGCCCGTATGTCTCGAAGTCGTCGTACTTGTAGAGGCCTCGTGAGAAGCACTTGTCATGAACACGACCAGAGTATTGCGACAAGAAAAAGCAACCGGGTGCCCAAACAGGTGGAAGGTTTCAGAGCATACAAACCGCAACTGTGGACCATGCGACAACAACGGCAAGAGTCGGATCGAATTTGACCAGGCCAAACACCCACTAGAACAACGTGAAGATACAGTAGCATCGTAGGTTGTAGCGAGTTTCACGCGGAATAGCCGCTCAAACCCACCTAGGAAGCAGCGCTGTGGTACTAACGAATACTTCACGTGAGTTACACACAATCCGGAATACAAGGTGCTTTGAACCGCTTGGAACCGATGTACGCGAACCTCTTTGGAAGACGTTTTCCCTCCTGGTGGGAGGCTTTCGCAATGGAGGCGGCTGGAACATTGGAATTGTTCTTGTTATTATGGGTTTGGGGAGACCGATTCATCTGGGGAAGGGAGTTTATCGTGAATTATAGTCTATGCTGTTGAACTACATACAGTAGTCTCTGGTCTTGAAATAATAGCGCAAGGAAATATCAGAATCCACCTTTCGTCGGGTGCAAAACGCGTAAGTCTACGTGGGTTCGTACGAACTTTTACCTTCGTTGACAATCGGCTGGAATGGGTTCCGCGATGTCCAGTGGGGGAGTGTCCCGGTGAATTTGACGTGCACATAGTCTCGCACCAGTGGAGAGTTGACCATATCCAAGCCTTTGGAGCCTCGATCCAAGACCCGGCGTAAAGGGTCGATGTAATCTGGTTCCTTGTACCTACCCCGAGAGCGATGCGTTTCCGCGGGAAATGTAAGCATTCTGCGCGGCCTGCCTCCACGCGTGCGGAACAGCAGCGGGGAAAGAAACGTGTCATCAGCACAAGTCCTCGTGGACGACGTAGGCACTGGGCTGATTTGCTCCATCCGGGTACTCCACAGCTGGGGATTTCGATGGTGGTTGAAACGATCGTCCACGCTTCATGGCGGTTGCGGTCAACCTCGGCAGTTTCCGGTGTGGTTCGTGACAGTTGCATCATGAGACTGTAATGGACCAGCTAACACCACACATTCACAAATCCGATGGCTGAGACGTTCTGGGTGAATTACACGCATGACCCAGGCCTACTTCACAAGCCCTGCTCACTGGTTCTCGGCGGCAACGTCTCCAAGCAAGACGCGCGGCTCAAGGATTCATTGCTGCCGAACCGCACAAGACACACGAAACCAGAGTAGGGCCGACAGTTGCAATGGTCGCGGTTGACTGAAACACTGGAATAAGGGTGATGTCGAGCGTCCTTGTAAATAGTGACAGGGCGAGTTGTTCGCGAAAAACTCAAGGACTCGCTCACGGCTTCTCTCGGCTCGAGGCGGTCGGGATTCCACGGACACACAATAGCTGGAACTGCTGCCCTTAGGCGTTACTGGGTGAAATAAGGGAAAGCGGTTGTACCGGTGCGACAAATGGGGTGATCTTTCCTATTTCCTTCCAAAACTGGAGACCAGAGATGACTAGGACCAAAAGGCGGGAACTGGGAAACGTTGGTGCCGCAAGGGTCCACGTAGTAAGGAGGCGACCCAGAGAGCAAGGTAGCACATGATGCATTGCGCGCATACGACACCCGGTTGTACGGTCATAAATCAAGATTCTCCGGCACCAGCCTTCCTGCCACGATGGTTTTTGGTCCCGTTGGTGCACCCCTTGATGACGTATCCATTCACACACTGCGGCTGATCGGCGACGTAGCAATCGGCCGTTCGTCCTTCTACGCCAATATGTGCCCGAACGCCACAGGCATGACGGCCTGCGATATGCAACGCTCGTGTTCGTACCTGGAGTGAGACGTAACCCGTTTGTTAGCCACTCTACCCGTATTTGTCGCTACAATCCGACTTTCCGACAACGCCTAGACTTGAGTACCAATTGGCTCATTCAGGAGGCTGTAAGGACCTCTAGCGGAAAACGTGGACCCGGTCTCGTTGTTGTTGATTTTTTTCTTGTCCCGGCGGGGTCTCTGCGTCTACCAATTGTGCACGAATATCTAGCTTCTTGCGGCCAAGCGCCTCCACAATAGACAGACAAGGATATTCTTGGGCGGAATGCCTTTCGAAACCACGTTTCAATGCACCCATGTTTTCTCAGTGTCATGAGGCTGTGACTGCCAAATAGCGAATAGTGTTGGCGAGAGTTCGACACCAACATGTCGAAAGCAAATGAACGTACCACGGCGATGAAGCCTGCGAGGTTGCCGAGCCTGTGATGCTTCCCTTGGTGAAACCCCTCGCCGAAGGTGATCGGCTGGTGGCCGCCAATTAGCTCCGTTCCCATACCTCGGACCGGTGTGGGAGCTTGTCCAAGAGCTGCTCGTTGGGAAACCGAGACGCCACGGGGTACGTTTAGTACCAGGCGGGGTGATTTGATGGACTCGCCTATTTACACCCTCGTTCCTACTGGTCACCGTCTCTAGTATGCTATTGTGAAATTACACGACGGAAAAAGCAACAACATACGAGAGCGTACTGGTGCACAATGCACCAGGCAAGCGTCCACCGTTGGCAAGCTCGCGCATGTGAAACGCTAGAGCAGTACTCCGGGATAATTGTCGATGGGGCGCATCGGTGAATGAATATCGTTCAAGCCGACGCTAGACTTGCGACGATTCGGTGCAGTCATGACCAGTACCAGTGTCAGGGAAACGTGCCGTTGTGCCATCGAAGTTTCAGGTTCTCGGTGTCAACCAAAACCAGGGATGGAGGTATTCAGCAACCGAACATGCCTCCTTGGTGAAATCGTCGATGATGCTTTGGAGACGTCGGAGGCCCAGTTGGTGCATCGGGTGGTCAACTTCGCTTGTCCTCAGGGTCCTCGACAGTCCAGCTCCCATCGCGAAGGGGTTGCTGTGGGATGGTGATCGATGAGGTCAATACTTAGTTAACCAAGCTTGGTACTCGAGCTTCTAGTTTGTAGAACGGGTTGTAGGGTCGGCATTGAGCGGCATGGTAGCCGCTCCCAATTTCTGTCTCGATTTTTCGGCAACGGCAAAGTGTGCTGGAGAATAAGGGTGGCTGGACACTCACCGTCGGGAGTGCGAAAGTACAAGTCGATGGCGCTGAGGGACCCTTCCCTTCTTGCGAGATATTGGCTGTGACCGCGACTTACTCAATCCGGAGAAAGTACGTTCTTCAGGTATAGCCGAAGTCCATGCAGCACGTACCTCCCGCGAGAACCCATCCCATCATTTTTTTTTTTGCCTTCCGACAATTGCAGATGTACCTCAGAAAACTTTCACTTAATGTCTCATACTCTACATGAATATTAAACCAATACGAAGTACAACAACATATGTAGGACATATTTCTACTGTCATTTACATCGTAAAAATATCTCCTCTTCAACTTGAAATAAAACCAATGACAATCCTCATGGTATCCTATATGCGTTCGTAAGCTTGCTAAAATACTACTGCGTTGATGTCCTCTTGTAAAAGCTGAAATCCAACAAATGCTTTGATCCATGCTACATCTCCGTGTTGGAAAAGCCCTTTCATCTCCGTTCATGACAACATCTTACCCNCAACTTCAAACGAAAACGCGTTCTACGATGCGTCTACACTCCATCCCCATATCATTGGCGTTGACTGGTCCGAGGTCGATCTTGTTCGCCTGTTTTCGGCGTCTTGACGCCCGCGCAATGCGAGCTTGTACCTCTGCACTCGCCGAGATATGGCCACCTGTGTAGCCACCGAAACGATCTGAAGAAGTCGTTCCTTGAAGACTCCTTTCAGAGCCATCGTTCCTCCGTCCCTTCCTCCCACGGCATGTGTCGCAAGTTCATCGATGAACTCGTAACCCTCCTCTCCATCCCATCATTGTTGTATGTCGATTTCACCCGTCCGTATCCCAATGTGTTGTGTGGTTGATTTGTGGTCTAGCAACTCGGGCCTGCCGGTGCCTGTGTGAGTTGGTCGCGACAACTCGAGGAGTCCGAATTTATTTCTAGCCGTTCAACGAGTTCGCAAGGTCGTTGTGAGATATTTGGCACAACCGAGTCTCGAGTCCATACATGAAGCAAACGTTGACAGCGTTCCAGAAACAAGAGACATCCCCAGTCTCACAGAAGAAGAAAACACGCCAAGCTTCTCGATAAAATGCGAGGAACTATGGCGTTCGGTTGGTTTGTGTAAATATTTGCCGCGTCTCACTCACCTGGCGTTGGTGACCGTAGCAAAAATCGTATCGATGTCCTTATCGTGATCTCCGATATTTCCTGAAGGGCAGGGATGTGGTGCTCATGGAGAGGGAATCCTTCCTGAACCAAGTCCCTGAAATCATCCCAGGCCGCGAGATAGTCGCCCGGATTGTTTTTCTTTACGCCGCTATGTGCTGTAGCCTCGATGCGGTATGGACTACTATTTTAGCGGGTAATAAAGCGAACCGCGAGCAAAGCTTAGACCCTAGCCTATGGCTTCAAGATATGAGCAGTATAGAACCACTAAGGTACTGCAGGTCATTGCTCAAACTGTTGGTCATGGGTTGTTGAGCCAAAAATCGACTACACACCGGGTATTAGCCATCATCCAACCAAGCTACATCGCAAACATTGCACGCATGGTAAGCAGACTTTCACAGATAAAGTGTTTCTCTGATATCAGACAGCAGCCAACTTCACCGGTACGCCGAAAGAAAGATCACGACGATGCATTTGTGCCGCCCTTCGTTGTGGTTCAACAACGATGTGACGTTCTGTCAACAGGGGTTGGTCTCCTCTACCGAGTTACTCGTGTATCCCCATTGTAGTTGATGAAAGTCTTGTTCGGGGCGGGAAGCCCCCTGCGGAGGCAGAAAAACCTCGCCTAGGATACTCCTCCCCAAGTTCTGATCTGGTCGCATTTGGTATTGTATATGAACAGGTACACGCTTCCCAGATGTCTTCCCAAAAGTTGCATCATGGTCGAATCTTATCCTGCAAATGTACAACGCGATATATGACTCCATTCGGCTTTACCTGAGGCTCCTGGAGGTACCGCGCTTAGCTGCCTCCTTAACTGCCCTCCTGGAATAGCCCTTGAACTCGCCTCTCCAAGACGGCAGCGGGTTTTTCCGAAGAGGGCGAGAAACGCGGCTGGACGTCGCGTCAAGGCTGCAGAGCTGCGCGCGTTGGTACGCCTGCACGTCGACAGGAGTGTCTCGAAGCTACTATGAGCATAACTGATAACATACAGGACGTCTGACCAGAGTTGGGATACCTCGGACAGATGTACTTGTTGCTGTGCATCCACCAACACTGCGTGTACTGGGTCATTTGGAGAGAGCGGTAAATGCTTCCGCATGATGTTTTATTTGCCACCCGATCATACGATACTGAAGCGAAATCGACTCAGGTAAAAAAAAAGGTTCATGCTGTAGTGTGTCATCCCACTTGTCTTGGACGTCGATGTATCTTTTTTGTATGGTTCAACGCATGACCAGTAAAAGCCATCAAGTGGTGCATTCCAAGTGTCGACACCATGAACGTCTTTCCAAATGCATTTGTTCTCGGATGGACGCCTCCCCCCCACACGTACTCCGTCACGGTTGCCGTACACAGTACGGGCCCGAACATGAGAAACGCCGAAGTCAGGTCGAGGCTCAGTTTTCTTATTTGGTCGCCAATGTCGAGCACAGGTTGTTTCAAGATGGAATATTGAGTTTGGTATAGAATCCACTACTACTAAGGTGCGTTTCATACCCCAATTTTCTTTTATTATTCCCCGTGAAAATGTGAGCCTCTGGGTCTTAGCAACATTTTTTATTTTTCTTAACTGCGGCCGCCCACCCCTGCCACCAGAATCACACTACCGTCTTGGCAGTATTAGGTCAAACAGGCATGATTCGGATATATATTATATCAGGGATACGGAAGAAAGCTAGAAATATAGACATGTGAAGTTTTTTGCGTCTTTGCGGACATGTCCCACCGCCATCTCGCCAATAAACGCGACGGAAGCACGCGCTTGATGCTGTATGGGCAATTATCTCAGCATGTATGTGTGTGCTTTCATCTGCCAAAAGCCGTTTATTGTTTTTCTTTCGAATTGCCTTTTTGCATTAATGTTTTCTC
>CACKRE030001860.1:0-10576 GCA_902602495.3 Ectocarpus sp. CCAP 1310/34 | reverse complement strand
CTAGTGATCCATCCCTCGAGGGAGTCCATTCGGAAAATGGAGAGCCATGGAGACGGGAGTGAAAATGCTCCCGGTGATCCTGGTGGGAGACCAGATGAGGTTGAGATGCTACGAGGCAAGGTAGCCTCGTTGGAAGCATCGCTGGACAGCAAGTTTGACGGCATGATGGCCATGATGTCGAAGCTGTTGGTCAAAGGAGAAGGGTCAGGCAGCACCACGGAGGGTGCTGCTGCTGGCAGCGGCGCCATGGAGGGCGCCGCAGCTACTGCGGAAGTCCGGAGAGGGGCACCGCAGAGTTGGAGTGGACAGGGCGAGACGTACCTGCCCGAACCTTTGAGAGAGTCTGGTCCTCCTGCGGGAGGGCGACACAGCGGCGAAGCTAGGGGGTTAAACCCCCGAGAGGTGAGAGTAGCCGCTGCTCACAACCAAGGTGGTTTTGGTTTCAGTAGTCCCACGGGGAGTGGTGGTGCTGCTGAGGTTGGTGTGTATGCTGGGGGCGGAGAGTACGCTTACAGCAGTGCAAGATATGCACCAAACAAGTTCAACGGGGACCCAAAGGATTTCCCGACGTGGAAGGAGGATTTTCTCATGATGGCAAATGGTGCTAACCTAGCTCAACAGTTTCAGGAAGGAACGGTGGAAATCCCTGTGCACAACAACGGTGGTCGGACCAAACAAGAGCTGTGTATTGACTACCCAAGCCAGCAAGTAGAACTGGCTTTTCACGCGTGGAACTTTTTGAGCCATGCACTCACGACAGACGAAGACAAGAAGACGATCAGGAGGGCACAGTCGCCTCTGGGGGCGCTTCGGGAATTGCAAGAGATGTATGACCCGATCACAACCATGCAGAATGCAGATGACATGCAGAAGTTATTGGTCAAGAGAATCCCCGATGATCGACACCCCGTGCACACCCTCCGTGATATGCTGACGACTGCCGAACGCCTTAACACGAAAGGCATCGTTGCTAACGAAACTTTCGTTTTGAACCACTTCGTTGGTGCGCTTCCGAACGAGTTTGCCATGACCAAGCACAACCTGCGGCACCAGAAGGTTTTGACGAAAGAAGACGTGATTCGCGAGGTCACAATCGAGTACAATGCGATCACGGAGAAGCGGAAAGCAGCGAAGAGAGGAGCACGGGGCCCCGAGCAGGCCTACCTCGCCAACGGTGGCCGCGGCACGCGGTCATCTGGCCGAGGCTGGGGCCAGGGTCGTGGTGGTGGCCGCGGCAGCAGCGGCGGACGCGGCAACGGCCGGGGCGGTAGCAGCAAAGGCGGAGGGGATGGTGGAACGAAGGAGAGCAAGTCGGACAGTAGTGGGGGAACAGGGGCCGGCGGTCGCGGCGGTGGGAAAAGCGAGATTCCTTTCCGGTGCTTCACGTGCGGTCTCAAGGGGCACAAGTCGTTCCAATGCGAGACCAAGGAGAGCGACTACAACCCGCAATGTGAGCACTGCCTAGGGTGGGGCCACAAGAAGGAGAAGTGTCCTACGGAGGCGGCGGTGCTTGCCGAGGTGGTGAGCGATGTTGATTCCGTCGAGAACCAGGCCTACATGGCGGAGGCAACCCAGCCAGGCGAGTGTGGTCGTACCGTTGATCTTGGTCTAGTGGGGGTAGAGGAACAAGGCCAGGGTGTCATGAGGTACGTGGCCGATTCAGGGGCCACGTGCTCCATGTTCAGAAGCGCAGACGGCTTCAAGAACTACCAAGAGTGTAATCGACGGGTGAAGGGGATTGGTGGAGAATTCCTTCGAATTCTAGGATACGGGGACGTGACCGTAGTCCTTCAGTCGGAAGGCCAAGAAGTACCCGTGCCGATTAAGCGTGCAGCCCATGTGCCAGGAATGGACTTGAACCTTATCTCGCTCACTTCGTTGACCGAGGAAGGCCACACGTACGCTGGAAAACCGGGGGGGCTAGTGCTAACCACGAAAGCAGGGAAGGAAGTGTGGTTCCCCCAACTCGGAAAATTGCTCTCTCTGTGGGGCTATCAAACCGAGCCCGAGGTAGACACCGCCTGTGCCGCTATTATTGTTCCTGGCGAAGCGAAAGCCGCCACCCCCACTGACCTCAACGAATTCCACAACTCGCACGGCCACGCTCACGAGAGGTTGCTGAGGCTCACGGCGAAGCAGCAGGGAGTGGAGCTGACGGGAGGGCCGCTCCTGAGCTGCACCGGCTGCTCTATGGCTAAGGGGCAGGTGAAAGCCGTTCAGAGATTCACGGACACACGCGCAGTTAAGAAACTGTTTCGAGTTTTTATCGACCTGGGGGGGCGGATGCAGTTCCATAGCATCGGGGGCAGATGGTACACCCTCATCATCAGATGCGATGCCACCCGTTGGACGCGCGTGTTTTTTCTGAAACGCAAGTCTGAAGCAGCCGACGCACTCGAGCAATTTATCGCGGATTACCGGTCGGAGGGTACTCCGTGTGAGGTGTACGTTGTGCGTTCAGACAACGAATTCCAGGGGCAGTTTTCGAAGACTTGCCGGAAGTGGGGTATCAAGCAAGAGAAGACCCCCCCGCACACCCCCAAGTACAACGGTGTTGCGGAAAGATGGCTAGGCATCATTAGTGATGCCGCACTAGCGTCACGCATTCAAGCTAAGGAGATGTTCCCTGACGCGCCAACTGACCCGGCCTTGTGGGCTGAGGCGATCGCATGTGCATGCCATCAACTGAACTGCACCGCCACCACCGCCAACCCCGGGGACAAATCTCCGTATGAGATGTTCCACGGGAAACCGCCCCCGGCCGGGTCGGTGTACCCGTTCCTCAAACCGGCGGTGTACAAGGCACGAAGAGAGAGAAAATCGCACCCCAAGGGCCGAAAAGGATGGTACCTCGGACCGGCCCACAACCACCCCCGTGATTGCGTCCGCATGCTAACCGAAGCTGGAACCGTAGTCACCACCCGCAACTTCACTTGGCGCCACGTACCCGCTGTTTCGCCCGTTCCCCCGCAACTGCCCCTCGCGGATATTGGGGAGGGAGGGGAGGGCGAGGGCAGTGAGGACACGTCGAGTCGAGGTGGAGGGGGGGAAGAGGACTTGGCGAGTGAGTCCGACCTCGACATGACGGAGATCCGTGGGCCGGGGCGTGCGACACTGCCGGCGCGCGAGAATGCGCCGGCGGTACCCGGCAACGGGATCCAGGGGGACGAAGGTAGTGCTCCCCCGTCGCCCCATTTGGGAGGGGGCGATTTTGGTGGCGGCGATGGCATCCCCACCAGCAGCAGCAGCAGCAGCGACAGCAGCAGCAGCAGTAACAGCAGCAGCAGCAGCAGCAGCAGCAGCAGCAACAGCGACACCAGCGGCGGCGGCGGTGAACCCGAAGACTCCGGCGGAGAGGCCGGGGGAGCTGGGGGCTCCGACGTCGACGGCGAGGATAGCGGCGGCAGCGACGACGGCGAGTACAAATACGACCCCGCCGATACCCGCTACCTCCCCGGGACGCAGGGAAAGAAACTTCTCTGGGGCGCCTCGAAGGAGGGCCCACTGCGCTACGGGCTGCAGCGCGGTCGCACCCGGAAGCAGACACGGGAGCTAGCGGAGGCCGAGAGGACCGCCGAGGGTGCCGCCGAGGAGGCCGCCGAGGAGGCCTTGCTGTCAACAGTCCTGGAGGTGGAGGGAGGCAAGGAGCTCGTCGCTGAGTATCTCCAACGGTCGTTGGTGGAGGAGCGCCAGATGCAGGAAATGGCCCTACAGGCTGAGATTGAAGAGATGATGCTGCAGTCGGACGTGCCGGTGGAACGTCCTTTCAACATCGACTGCAGCAACCCTGAGCTAAGTATCCCCTCGCCAATCGGGCAGAAACCTAACGATGTAGAGGCTCTGCCGTTGACGTACGAGGACGTGAAATGGTCTAAGTACAGGAAGCAGTGGGACGAGGCAATCAAGAAGGAGATGGACGGGCATGAGAAAACAGGGACGTTCTCTAAAATCGAGAAGCTCCCTGAAGGTCGGAAGGCAGTCAGTACGAAGTGGGTGTTCGATTACAAGACTGATGAGAAGGGGTTGATTACCGACTTCAAGGCCCGTCTGGTTGCTCGTGGTTTTTCCCAAGTCCACGGACAGGACTACCACCACTCTTCATCAGCGTGCCCAGCCGTTTCATCGATTAAGCTCGCGATGGCCTTTGCCACAGAGGGCGGCCTACCCACACGCCATTTCGACATTAAGCAGGCGTACACGCACGCAAAGATCCAGGAAGAACTCTATGTGCGGATTGCCGATGGTAGTGGTGCCATGGCTGGCAAGGTGCTCAAGGTAGAACGGGCACTGTATGGTCTGAAGCAGAGTGGGCGTGAGTGGGGTTTTGAGGCTGCTAATATCCTGGTGGATAGCGGGTACGAGCAGTGCAGGGCTGACCCGTGTGTGTTCCGTAAGATCGTGGATGGGAAGGTAGTGAGCATCATCGTGATCTACGTGGACGACATCATGTACGTAGGGTCGGAAGAAGAGGGCGAGGAGTTGCTCACTTCCCTGCGTAAGACACTTCCTGTGAAGGATTTGGGGGAGTGCACCTGGTACGATGGATGTGCGATTGAAAGGGATTTGGAGTTGGGAACGACCACACTGTCCCAGAAAGCGTACATTGCAGGACTGATGGACCGTTTTGGGATCACGACGACCGCATCCACCCCCGCTGACCCCAATGCCGATCTAGGGCCGAAGAGAGATGACGAGCCCGGGGTGGATAAGCCAGTGAGGCAGGCGATCGGATGTCTGATGTGGCCTGCGACATTTACGAGGCCGGACATCGCCACCGCTCTGAACGCAGTGCAACGGAACGCTCATGCGCCCACCATGCGAGACTGGAAGGCGCTCGTGCAGATCCTGAGCTATCTCAACGCCACGATGGACCTCGGCATCACCTACGTTCGGGGTTCGGGGCTAGACCTAGAGGTGTATGTTGATGCCAGCTACGCCGACAGGGACACCGGCAGGCGTTCGGTGACGGGAATAGCCGTAACTGTTGGTGGTACCGTGGTCAGCCACGCTAGCAAGACGCAGCGTATCGTGTCTCTGTCGACCTCGGAGGCTGAGTACATTGCAGCCGGGGAAGGCGTGAAAGAAGCCTTGTTTGTGCGTGCGGTGCTGTCTTTCATAGCGCCTGAGACGAGTGGGGCGAAGATCAAGGTCCTTGAGGACAACCAGGGGGCGATATCGTTGGTGCAGAACCCCTTTAGCTCGGCGAGGAGCAAGCACATCGACGTGCGGTTCCATTTCATTCGAGAGCTGTTCAAGTCGGGCAGAATCTCCGTCGAGTACATCCCGACTGACGAGCAGCACGCCGACCTTCTCACCAAGGCTCTTGGTAGGACCAAACTAGAAGACCACCGGAATGCTCTGATGAACATCCCGGGGTAGTGGTCTGTTTTTTTGTTGTTGTTTAGCACTGGACTCTATGATCATGGTACGTCACGCAGGAAGGATTTACCGGCACGTCACTCGAGGTTGGAGCCTAGAAGCGCCCGTAGCGCTACCGAGAGATGCGTAATCCCCGTGCCCGGTACAATTTGTCCTGCCTTGATCTTGTCTTGGAAGTGCGGCCGTTGGAATCCTCCGTGATAGCGACGGTTTTATATGTTTAGGGTAGGCGAGGGTTTTTGATCCGGATGGCCGGGTTTTCCCTTGCACCGTTACTGTTTAGAGTCCCTAGGTCTGATCAGGGGTAACCATGCCCCGCGGATGGTTTGCCACTTGCGTGAAAAACCAGGGAGGGTGTTCGTGTGTTTGGATACAGACAGGTATTGATCGACCGCAGTAACGGATATATTCGCAGATAGGAACGTAGACATACCATTTTGGGGTTCTTGTGTTTGTGACCCCTGCTTCTCTGTTTGCCGGAAGCACTCTTCTTCTTCTCTTCTCTTGCTTCTGCGTTTCCAATACAAGCGATATTCAGTCTCTCCCTTCCAAGTCGCGGACATATACAATAGTGTGTCCTCACCCCTACTCCTCTCCTGATTCCTCTCAAAATCGGTAGCCCAGTGCACGCCCGGCATAGCATTGGTTGGAGGGAAGGACGCAGACCAGACATAGACATGCTTCGAAAGGTTTACGCTTCTACATGAAGCTTTGCAGCAACATATCAAGAGATGATACGATCCGTGCGGCGCGATGTTTTTTCGCCTATTCGGCAGCCGAGTAAATGGCAGTGTCCACACACGCGAAACTTCATCGAATGAGCAGTATTCTTACAAAAATTGACGTAGCATACAAGCAACCATCTACTTTTATCGATCCGTGACACCGACCACTGGTGCATCCTACTGCAAACGACTGCTCTTACTGATTCGTTGTGAGAACCGAAAAACTACCATGACAGCTCTTTGGTTTTTGTTCCCTCCCACTCGTACCAAATTAGTTCATCTGGCGTTCGGTGCCATGTGTTTTTTCGACGTTCAAAACTATAACGGCATGACACCCCCTGGATCTTTGTTGTGATACATGGAAAACTGTGGGATCGAGAGGATGCATCAATCGTGTGCTGGTGCTGTAGCTGCTACGTTCGGAGTATTTGGCGGCCAGCGAGTGGAACCACCGAAACGCGTGAATGTTTTAATCTCCGAAGTACTTGCTTGTCTCTCGATCTGTGCCGACTGGCTTGGTACGATGAGGGATACGGCAATGTCTCTACGGTCGGAGGCGCAGGTGGTCCAATGACCCTGCCTAAACGCAGTAAGGCACCTTTGAAAATCGCCGAGGTCGCGCGTGTGTACCGCTTTGTTTGCGAAAAAGAAGTCAAGACAAAGTCGAATGAGGTACCCGCCACGATTCTCCGGAGTCCGTGTGAAAATCGTTTTTCTCTAGCTCTGTCTGGGCCATAACTTCAGCCACCGCCGATGCTCGTCGCGCACTGTTGTTGCAAGGGTTGTATTTACATGCCTAATAGAATCTCCACATGGTGTGGAATACCGTGGGAGGAAGAAGCTCAGGAGACCTGCTGATGAGTCAAATGACACATGCACACGGATTTCACAAACCGTCAGCCGTGGCAGGTGCCGGAGAGAACGGGCTGGACTTTTTATGTACGAACAAGACCACACACAAGTTCGAAGAGCGCGAAGTATGCGGGCGGGAGGGCATCTGTGTTGCGCTGTTGCGTTCGAAGAGCGCAAAGTATGCAGGCGGGAGGGCATCTGTGTTGCGCTGTTGCGTTGTGGAATGGAGAGTAGAGAGCGTATCACGAGCAGCAAGCAAAACCAGCACAAGTAGCGACACATCCCTCGCAAACACAAACCAAAACCAAGACCGCAAACCCGACCAAACGAACGACGCAAGTGCAAGGGTCGCGAGACTCGGCGGCTACCGATCTTGTCGTTTGACACTATTCAGCCGTCTAGAGAAATTAACGCAGCATCACAGCTGCAAAGGCGGCGTACCACTAGGTTCGGTTACAGCACAATCATTGTGCATTACTTGGCGGAGACCCGAAAATAGGGCGGTGTGCGCACGATTCCCTCTGCCCACGTGTCTCTAGTTTTGTCCTTAGCTGTGTGTAGATGTGGCGCGGGTGGCATAACTTTCTTCCCCGAGATGCTGCCACAGAAGAGAAGCCTTTTCAAAGAAACAAGATTCTCAATTTCTCACCAGGTTGTGACCTGTTAGGCGCGAGGGCGGACGGCGGTGCCAGTCTTACTATCCAATCCGTCGCATCACCAGCGGCTACCCGATCCTGTCGCATTCCCGGCGGCCAGTCGTCCACTGTCCCCAGCCGCCCGGCCCGCCCATCTCAGACACGTGATGATATGTTTTCGGCCTAGACGCCACACATTTGGCGCTCAACTTCCGCTCAACGGCTCCTAGCATCTGTCGCCATGATATTTTTACTCAGTTCGTTATATGAGGTAGCGTGAGGTGAAGCGGGTACCCTTTTTTTTTATTGTCGCCTCAGCTGCCAGGAAAGGGAAATGTGGGAGGACAGTGTGCAGGCGTGTTTTCAGGGTTCGTGAGGAGGACAAGCTGGTTCGGAACACCTTCACGCATTGAGCTACGTCCAAGAAAAAACGTTTTTCCCTGCGGCCCCGCATGCGGAAAATCAGCCTCGTGAAGAAAGTAAGGTGTCTCTTGTATCTCTCTGCGAAAGCCTGGCAAACGCCAAGCAGCAGGCAAGACGGCCCGAGAAACCCAGAATAAGGGTGGTCATCAAACGCGGAACTTGCGTCTCCGTCGGAGTTGCTAGTTTTCTGTTTTCTCGGCTCAACAAGGTGGGGCAGATCCGGCCGTCCGATCAGAGACAACACCTGAGCGAGGACGGGCGCTCTTCGTGGCGCCTGCATGCTGGAACACCAAAGAAAAACAAGAAGAGCAAAGAGAGGAGAAGGTAAGCAATAAAAACACACGTGCAATCTTGTGGCAAAACGAGGACACAGGAAATATTGGCCTCAAAGCAGGCTGCACTGCAGTTTCAACAAAGGCAAGGAGCATGCAAAACGGACGCTGAGAGCAAGCTTTCTTCTACTACTCTACAAAGTCTTCTCTCTACACGTGGTTGTTGTCTCCCTTGTTCTTCGCTTCCTGGGAGGGCGTACTATGTAGACCACACCGCTGAGCACAAGAACCTCACCTGCTGTGCGGTCACCACACACATATCTATCCTCCGGCCGAAAAAAGCACGCGGACCTCCGCTAAAAGCAGCGGATCAAGCACCGACTAGAGGAACAGACATCCGACCCACGCCATACCCATCTAAATATGACACCCTGGCTGCGCCAATCAACACATAACCACGTCAGCACCACACGGTAGGAGTAAAAATGTCTTCCCGTGCCCCTCTACGCCGTCCAACAGTAATGATACCATACACACACCTCAAACCTGGAACAATTACATCAGGGTGCCACCGACAACACACCCGACAAACCAACTACCCAACACATTCCTTCCGTACATTTCCAGCATAACATGCAGGTAGACGCACAAAAGGGCTACCTCACTGTCTTGTTGACCCTGTTACCGACGGGGGAGATGTCGCTTTATGCTGCTCGGGAAATCATGGAAACACAGGTAGCCTTCACTGACGCTATCGATTCATTGCCAATCTGTCTTGGACTCTTAGAGATGGATTCGTTGTGTCATACTAGTACCTGGTATTACGCAAAAAAAACCAAAACGTTATGTAGTCTATGTGTGCATGTGGGAGAGCAAGGGGAGAGGGTAGGAGCGCCTTCATGTCGAAAAAGAGCTGAACCAGAGAGACGAAGTGAAGTCGGCGACTGGCGGCTACACAATGAACCAACGGCACGTATCTCACCTTTGCCTGTGCATACGAGCTGGAGAGATGTAGTCTATGTGCAGCTGTAAATCCGACCTGTAATTTATTTCGTCTCTGGCGCCTTCCGGTAAAGGCCGGAGAATGGCGTCCTAGAACGAGTGTTCGGTATGAAAACAGAGACCAATGGTGTATGACAAATGATTTTGTCATATACCATTGACTGCGCGGATCTCGCCGCGTGCTTGGAAGGGTTTCCAGGGGGGGGACACGTTTCCGTTGGAGGCCTCGGTTTGCCTCTATTTTCTTCTTTTTTTTTGCTACGCGCACCACTGAACAGCGCAACATCTATGCATTACATTTCAATTCTGGCGGGTGCTGCTCAGCCAGGTCGAGGCGATGCGCCTCTTTTTATTGCTGCTACTGCTGCTGCTGCACCTGCTGTGCAGTATAGCTCCCGGAGAAGCATTCGTTGCGAAGGTGGCACTCTCTGCCGCCTCGAAATCTAGACTCGGGCGGAACGATGATGGCACGACGAACTCCTGGTCAGCTATTTCAGGGCGACGTCCTTCAGGGCGACGTCCTTTGTTACCGCACGCGTTGCGGGTACGTGCCGACGATGGGGGAGGGGACGACACACCCGGCGATTATTCTACCGAGATCCGGGCCGTGGACGAGAAGGTCGAGGCTGTCGAGGAGGATATANGACTCGGGCGGAACGATGATGGCACGACGAACTCCTGGTCAGCTATTTCAGGGCGACGTCCTTCAGGGCGACGTCCTTTTTTACCGCACGCGTTGCGGGTACGTGCCGACGATGGGGGAGGGGACGAAACACCCGGCGATTATTCTACCGAGATCCGGGCCGTGGACGAGAAGGTCGAGGCTGTCGAGGAGGATATACAGGCTGTCGCGCGGGAGATCGGTTCCGTGGGGAAGAAGATCGAGGCGGTGGAAGCTGCACTCTCTGGGGGACTTCCTTATCTTGGGATCGCTGACCGCGACCTCCTGCTTAAGGAAAAGGAGCAGCTCCGAAGGGAAAAGGAGCAGCTCCGGAAGAAGGAAGAACAGCTCCGGAAGGAACAGCTCCTGCTGTTGGAGAAGCTACCAGCAGCAGCTGTACCATCCGCAGGTACGTACGAATTACAGCAACACAGATCACGTGTTGCATACTAATGTACTAGACTACAGCAGTTGTAGTAAACCCTCCGATCATGCGTAGGGGGGCGTAGGAGCTCGAGCGGGCGCTGCAACAAGACCCAGCTGTGGTGGGTTTATTCTTGGGCTTTCGGATTTTTTCCCGGCTTAGACCGATGTTTATGGAAGCAGAATCTTTAACAAAATGTTGAA
>CACKRE030001859.1:8020-23082 GCA_902602495.3 Ectocarpus sp. CCAP 1310/34 | reverse complement strand
TTGGTCGAGCACCCTCGAGGCAGCTACATACAGAGCTTACAAATGTCTCTGACAGTGACGTACCCGAAAATAGATCGAGTCATACGCAGCTGCACTCCGTACACAAGGAAGTAAGCACAAGATGCCGAAAACCCTTAGCAGGATGCAGCGCACCCTTCATGCGACTCGCCGAATATCTCACGGCGCTTCGCGCTTGGTGATGTGAGAGCCTGGTCCGGTGAGAACCCGGCGTGCTCCGTCCCGGCTTTGTAGGGATGCGAGGTCAATGATCTAACGACTTCGGCATGCACGACTATGAGCACACTCTCCCCCCCGNGATGTTGTAAGCCAAGCCGATCACTTCGTGAGCTCAGCAACCAGGTTAGTAACCGCGTTTTATCTTCATCGCCTTTATTTCTCACGGTCTCGGAGAATTGTGGTCGAGCAGATTATGTTGTGCGGGGTCGATGACCCTCACTCCGCGCACAGGGGATAATCGCACCACTTTGTGTTAAATTGGTCGAGCACCCTCGAGGCAGCTACATACAGAGCTTACAAATGTCTCTGACAGTGACGTACCTGAAAATATATTAAGTCATACGCAGCTGTTATCCGTACGCAAGGAAGTGAGCACAAGATGCCGAACACCCTTAANGGTGTTTGCCATCGGGGTTAGGTCGTCGCTTGGCAGCGATGTTGTAAGCCAAGCCGATCACTTCGTGAGCTCAGCAACCAGGTTAGTAACCGCGTTTTATCTTCATCGCCTTTATTTCTCACGGTCTCGGAGAATTGTGGTCGAGCAGATTATGTTGTGCGGGGTCGATGACCCTCACTCCGCGCACAGGGGATAGTCGCACCACGTTGTGTTAGGTTGTTCGAGCACCCTCGAGGCAGCTACATACAGAGCTTACAAATGTCTCTGACAGTGACGTACCTGAAAATAGATTGAGTCATACGCAGCTGTTATNATCCGTACGCAAGGAAGTAAGCACAAGATGCCGAACACCCTTAGCAGAAGGCAGCGTACCCTTCATGCGACTCGCCGAATACCTCACGGCGCTTCGTGCTTGGTGACGTGAAAGCCTGGTCCGGTGAGAACCCAGCGTGCTCCGTCTCGGCTTTTGTAGGGATGCGAGGTCAACGATCTGACGACTACGGCATGCACGACTACGAGTACACCCCCCCCTAGATGCTGCGGAACCCCCTCTGCTATCCATATCTCTGCCGAAACATACTAGATGGGAGTGTCCCATAGCTTGGCAGAATGGTATGAACCGTGCGGACACGACGAGAAAGGTTTGATGCCAATGAACGCTGTGTGGGCGGAGGTTCGAGATGATTACTTCTTCCTGACATGCTGCGGAGCCCCCCCCCCTTTTAGCATATCTCTTCAGCCACCGGTTGGATTTATCTTCCAAATAGCATTGCAGAAAGCTGTAGTATATAGCTACACGGTGCAGTTGGTTTGAGGTCGATTGGAGCTCTGTGGTTGTGGAGCAAGTTAAGAGGTTACTCCTCCGGCAGAGCAAACAGCATTGCCAAAATACTCGCATCGAAAGTGACCATAATGTGGCCTATCTCGCTGTGGTCCAATCAATATCCACCTGTTGTTCTGCGTCAACCCAACAATCAGGTACATAGTACCTGCATATACCCATCTGAAGAAATTGCGCGAATTCCACACACACGCAACGAGACTGACTGACGTCTTTTCATTGGTCAGCCGGTTAGCACGGTCGATGAAAAGTATGAAAGCATTCAACGAAAGGTATACATGCATAACATACATACAAATTAATGTAGGACGAAACATAATAATATTCATTCAACATCCTCCCAACATCGATCTCCCACGCTTTCCCAACAGATGGATGGCCTGAGAATGCACAAGACGGCCACCGAACAGACTGATGATACCGCTACATATATAAATGCTGCTCAGGGACCTGCTGCCCGCAAGAATAAAGGACAAGGAACGACTTCTTCAGATCGTTTCGGTGGCTACACAGGTGGCCATATCTCGGCGAGTGCAGAGGTACAAGCTCGCATTGCGCGGGCGTCAAGACGCCGAAAACAGGCGAACAAGATCGACCTCGGACCAGTCAACGCCAATGATATGGGGATGGAGTGTAGACGCATCGTAGAACGCGTTTTCGTTTGAAGTTGACGTCTTGTTTGAGAGTAGATGTGACAGATTTGCGTAGAATAGGGTAAGATGTTATCATGAACGGAGATGAAAGGGCTTTTCCAACACGGAGATGTAGCATGGATCAAAGCATTTGTTGGATTTCAGCTTTTACAAGCGGACATCAACGCAGTAGTACTTTAGCAAGCTTACGAACGCATATAGGATACCATCAGGATTGTCATTGGTAAGTTGAAGAGGAGATACTTTTACGATGTAAATGACAGTAGCAATAAGTCCTGCATATGTTGTTGTACTTCGTATTGGTTTAATATTCATGTAGAGTATGAGACATTAAGTGAAAGTTTTCTGAGGTACATCTGCAATTAATTGTCGGAAGGCAAAAATAAATAAAATAAAGGACAATCGATCTCTTCCATCCGCTGGTCTTGCAGAATAGAACACGATGTACCAGTGACGTGATGTCATGATGTCGCCATGCACGCACCATGATGATGCGTGCCTCCACCCCCGCTCCTCTCACTCTATCCGTCCTCTCACTCCCGCTTCCCCTCACTCACACATCCACCCCGCGCAAAACGGCAGTCGGCGGGGATTTTCGGCCACGAGGCGATATCCGCCATATTGAGCTCGTACTTCTCGAGCCCCCGCAAGCAGCAAGAGAGAGACCTCCACCACTTGATCAAGGTACTACGGCAATGGTGGGGCGACGTACAAGTCGATTGTGCGCGAAAATCTTCGTACATGCTCACGCCTATGTATTACCCAAGTTTGCCAAAGTAGTGCCGGGAGAATGCCTCCCCTCCCTGGCAAACGATGGTGTGAGCTGCTGCTGTATGTAGTAAATAAGCTGCACTTGTTGCAGCGCACACTATCATTCCGTACGGGCCACACGTATCTCACATACGTTCATGCAAGCGTGCCTATCTATCGCTTCAATATGCGACGGAACAGGAAGAGCACATGGATAGTTGGAGGTTCCCCCGTCGCATCGTTCAAGACTCCACGTACCGCTTCGTCATGTGTATTCTAGACTAATAACAACTGCCTTATTTGCGCGTCGGCGGGATCGCATCTGCCTGTCTGACGACGATAGAGCAGGCAACAACCACACACGCACAATGTCAGAAGGCATTTACGTAACAAAAGTCTCCCTGCTCCTTGCAAGCATTAAAACTACCCCCTGTTTCACTGTTTCCTCCTCGGAGTCATCAATTTTGTCTTTCTTCTGCATCAATCCACCCAATATATAACGCTGGGTCTGCAGCGTTGAGAAATACATGGGACGCACGTGTAATCTGGTGCGTCTCGCCGGCTTTGCCCTGGTTGCTGGGATTGCTTACGGTGGATGCCCGTTCCTTTCAAGTCAGGAGGTGAGTGAACTGATTGCTTTGACTAAATTGATTGTGCTCGCCTCTTTGTCACGCGTTCGTTTTCGATTTCCCGCAAACACTACAGGTTGTTCCACCCCACTCAATAGAAACAGACACGTTTGTTTCTTTGAGCCAAGGCTAACATCCCTCGTGTATTGTGTCTAAAATGATTGCGGAGTAAACAGGTTCTTCAATGTAAATGTAGCATTACAGTCATCCCTAGGTTCGGGACACCATTTTTTCTTTCAGGACACTCACTCCTCCCCCGGTTGAAAGGGCAATCAAGTTCTTTTTCACAGGAGTGTCAACCTGAAGGACACCTCCCCCGCTTAACATCAAGAACGCCTGTTTCAACGACAAACAATGGGAGAGGTGCCTGTATTGATTGATTGGAGGAGGGTCGTCGCCTTGCCCGATTGTATTTTTCTTGCTACTTGAGAATACTTGTTTAGATGTGTGTTGTGTTTTTGTTAGTTTGGCGACAGTCCCCCCATTTTTTGTGGTGAAACGTGTACTACTACACTCTTTCGGTTTTGTATGTAGAGTGCTACACTTCTCGGCGTATTTTTTCGTTCAACACAGGAGAGGGGCTTTTTTCGCTTTTGTCTTTCTCTTTTCGTGCCCCACCTTCCTCCTGCGGAGCGTGTTGGCCTATATTTTTTTCCGCGGAAAGGGTCCAGCCGTCCCCTTCCCTCGTCAACAGTGCTTACGTCGAAGTTTGGTACTCACGAGAGTTTTTCACCCTTTTTTTCGCTCTCAACCGCAAGCGTGTAAATCTTTCTCCCCAAAGAGATTCGAACTCACGACTTTGCAACTACAGCAGCGGTTTTGAGGTTACCACTAGACCACCGGGGCGATCGGTTCGATATATCCAAGAATCTGAGCCTGCGATATTTTACTCGCGTCTGTTTCTCGTCCATTCCCCGACACAGGATTAGCAGCTTCCTCCCATGTCTCAACTAGAAGACAGGTAGGGTCAAGAAAGATAAGGACCGGGCACGAGATAAAATCCATGGCTGATTGCTGTACCGCTCTTACAGAATACGGGAGGAAAGGTGTGGCATTTCGTACACACAGACAGATCAATATAACAATAAACGACAACACCCGACTCCCTTACCATGTTTCGGCCAATTTTACAGGACCAGCAGCTACTTGACAACCACATTGGTGGGGAAGGCCTCCTCTCCACCGGCAGCAGTTGTGAAGAACGCGCCGACTACTCCCGAGAGACATATGAAGCCATCAAGGCCGACATCTTGGTTGTGTTCGTCGACCCCAGGGACTTCTGGCCGGCCGATTTCGGCAACTACGCCCGTTTGATGATTCGCCTTGCTTAGCACCGCGCCGGTAGGGACAGACATTGCGCCGTCGTGACATCATTGGCGGCGTAGCTATAGTCTAGGGGTTCATTGTCGATCGTACAGGTAGCCTATGATTTCCTTATGGTTCAACTGCCAAACCCAGTGGTGAAGTTCAGAGCTCGTTGTTTGGGTTGCTCTCTCAGCACGAGACCATATCGCAGAAGTACAATACGTGCAGGACCTCCAGCGAAGAGCGGGTATCAGCAAAGGTAGCGAGTGATGCTACGATAGGGGGTACCCCCTCGGTCACATGGAGTGTTTTGGCGGACTGGTGTGTACTGCCTCAACTAATGGAAAAAAATGCTTATTGTTTTGCACACCGCGAGATATACGCCGCCAGGCGACTGCCTCGGGAGATTTGACTTCCTTGAAAAATTTAGAGTTACGAGCTTTTATATGGACCTTGTCGGGCGACAGCATGTGACCCATGCCTTAAACAGTGTCCCCCCTACCGTAGCATTGCTCTAGCCGAAACCAGAACCAAGCAAAGCGTCTCTACTGACACCCCAATCAACAGTTTATGGTCGCTAAGGTGCCGGTCACTTCACCCTAGAGGGTACGCAATTTCTTCTTCGCCCAACAGTACAGTAGTACTTAACATTACCCCAACATGTAAACGCAGGTTGCAGTATTCTTGTGTGCAGAGCAGATTGTTGTTGAGGACGACTGGCACTTTTCGGAGTTCGTGCGCCCATCGGCGACGTTATGCAATACATATGTCCGTGCCCATCCCGCCGAAAGATGCACCACAGCACAGCATTTGATTCGTCGCTCCTCTATCTCCCTTTTTTTTATTGTTCGGGGTGCACCATGCGCCCCGTCTAAGCAAGTGACGACCACGCGCCTCAAACACAGAGACACTGGACAATTCTCCAGATACCCACGATATCACAGTTTCGGAACATCCATCTGTGCATTCTTGGCCCCACATTTATCAGGTTGTGATGCAACTGTATGCACACCAGGTCGTGGTAAGGCTGGCCCAGGATCATAAATCTGAACCTTTCGATCGTTCCATTTAAGCGCACATGTCGTAGTCGTTTCCTCGAAAGCTTGCACGGAGTACAGTCAAACGTATCCAAACCATCTACAAATCTGCCGAAGGCTATACCACACATCTGCCGAAGGCTACCTACAGCCCGTTACCGACTGCCTGCACCCGCAGGCAGCTACCGCAATTCCGACGGGCGAGGGGGCTGTGATGGCGGAAGAATCCGCTTCTTCCCGGAGCACGGCTGGGCTGACAACACCAACCTGGACAAGGGAATTTCCGCGCCTTGCCTCGCAGTCGGCGGATTGTTCCGCACGTCCTGATTTTTCAGAACCGACAAACCCTCCCGGTCTTTTTGCAACGAACTCCTCGACATCATTGCCCTCCCCCCCCCCCCTCGGGGTTGGGTTTTCGTCGCTTGGCGACGACGTTGTAGAACAAGCCGCCCCCGCCGGTGTTTGCAATTAGGGTTGGGTTTTCGTCGCTTGGCGACGACGTTGTAGAACAAGCCGCCCCCGCCGGTGTTTGCAATTAGGGTTGGGTTTTCGTCGCTTGGCGACGACGTTGTAGAACAAGCCGCCCCCGCCGGTGTTTGCAATTAGGGTTGGGTTTTCGTCGCTTGGCGACGACGTTGTAGAACAAGCCGCCCCCGCCGGTGTTTGCAATTAGGGTTGGGTTTTCGTCGCTTGGCGACGACGTTGTAGAACAAGCCGCCCCCGCCGGTGTTTGCAATTAGGGTTGGGTTTTCGTCGCTTGGCGACGACGTT
Organism: Ectocarpus sp. CCAP 1310/34; assembly: GCA_902602495.3. Lineage (NCBI taxonomy): Eukaryota > Phaeophyceae > Ectocarpales > Ectocarpaceae > Ectocarpus > Ectocarpus sp. CCAP 1310/34. The sequence continues at coordinate 16,462 of CACKRE030001859.1, read as the reverse complement.
GTAGAACAAGCCGCCCCCGCCGGTGTTTGCAATTAGGGTTGGGTTTTCGTCGCTTGGCGACGACGTTGTAGAACAAGCCGCCCCCGCCGGTGTTTGCAATTAGGGTTGGGTTTTCGTCGCTTGGCGACGACGTTGTAGAACAAGCCGCCCCCGCCGGTGTTTGCAATTAGGGTTGGGTTTTCGTCGCTTGGCGACGACGTTGTAGAACAAGCCGCCCCCGCCGGTGTTTGCAATTAGGGTTGGGTTTTCGTCGCTTGGCGACGACGTTGTAGAACAAGCCGCCCCCGCCGGTGTTTGCAATTAGGGTTGGGTTTTCGTCGCTCGGCAACGACGTTGTAAAACAAGCCGCCCCCCCCGGTGTTTGCCATCGGGGTTGGGTTTTCGTCGCTTGGCGACGACGTTGTAGAACAAGCCGCCCCCGCCGGTGTTTGCAATTAGGGTTGGGTTTTCGTCTCTTGGCAGGGATGTTGTGAAACAAGCCGACCACTTCGTGAGCTCGGCAACCAGGTTACCGCTTTTTTTTTGCGGTAACCATGTATGGTGGTCGAGATGATTATGTTGTGCGGGGTCGAGAACGCTAACTACGCGCAAATGGGATAATCGCACGATTGGTGAAGCACCCTCGAGGCAGTTACACAGTGCATACAATTGTCTCTGGAAGTGAAAGCACCAGAAAACAAATTTAGTGTCATCCGTACGCAAGGAAGTAAGAACAAGATGCCGAACACCCTTAGCAGGATGCAGCGCACCCTTCATGCGACTCGCCGAATACCTCACGGCGCTTCGCGCTTGGTGATGTGAGAGCCTGGTCCGTTGAGAGCCCGGCGTGCTCCTCTCTCGGCTTTTTAGGGATACGAGGTCAATGGCCTAACAACTACGGCATGTACGACTATGAGTATACCCCCCCTCCCCCGCGCGCGCGTCGCCTTTAGCGGTACAAACCAACAGGCCCTGACCCTCCTGACGCCCATCACGCTCAAGTACGGCGACGCGATCTCGTGGGGAGACCTCATCACGCTCACGGGAGACATGGCCATCTCGAGCATGGGGGGTCCCATCCTGGAATTCTGCGCTGGTAGGCAGGATGACTTCTCCGGCTACGACAGTCTCGAACTCGGACCGAGTGAGGAACAGGTGCGGAGCCCGACACGGGGGGCCGTCCCGAATTTTCGTTCTTCGGGAAACGCCGTGCCGTTGAACCGTGGTCATCGGTTTTAGGCGATTGGTTTCAGTGTCGTTGTTGGAGACTGCAGTGCGCGTCGACTTGGGATGAGACCGTTTCGTCCGCAACCACCATTGTCGGTCTTTTTCGCTCCCATCGTTCCAGCTGACTCGGCGGTCTGGTTTTCATGGGACCTGCTCAACCTATTTAATTTTGTTCGATATTTTGGACCAGGAGAAGTTTTTTCGTTAGGTCGATACATCGAGAGCAGTCAAAACGGTTGGTGCTCTACGTAAACACTGTTTGACGCAGGGTTGTTAGCCGAAACTCGTACCACTGCGAACCGATGTCGTCGTCTGGTCGTCTGTTGCGCAAGAACTATGCTGAAACGGGGGGGGGTGTGAATACCATAATCTGAACTCGAGAGGTGGTCGATAATGCGTTCGATTCTCGATCGTGACAACAAGAACAACCAGTATCGACACCGATATGGTGGCACCTAAAATTGTAAAAAATGTGAAAACCACCTTGAGCAGGAGGCGACTGCTCCTTGCGCCGTGAACGGAACGTGCGAAGTTCCTCTTGGAACCAGTACGGTGGGGCCCATCTACGTCAACCCAGGTGTGAATAATCTGCTGCTGCCCGAAAAAACGACTCAATTGTGAACCATCAGTTGTGCGCCATTGCCGGCGAGCCTTGGATCGTGAAGCGTGAACTACTGTGCACCGTGAATAGTACTGGTTTGCACAACAGCGAACCTTGACTCGCTACCGTTATTCAGGCGGGCCGATCGGTGTCCCTGAATCTACGGAAAGTGCCCCCCAGATCCGTGAAGTTTTCGCGCGGATGGGTATGCACGACACCGAGACCGTGGCTCTCATCGGCGGAGGGCTCGCGTTCGGCAAGTTCCGCTGGCCCACTTCGTCGCGTAGATCTAGCTCGAATCGGCCTTTCCTGTATAGGTCATCTTTCCCCCAATAGCTTCAGTACAATGCGTTGTAGGTCCATGTCGTCTCCCGATCTTTTCCTCTCGCTACGTCCCTATGATGGCCGGCTCCCTGTCTCTGATATGACGTTGGCAACGGGATATTCACCGGGGAAACGGCACCGACACATGAGGACGTTGAAGGCGTAACAACGTTGCATCATGTCCAACATAATGTTGCTATTGACGCATTTTTGGCAACCGTGCTCCACCGCCCCTCCCCGCACATGACTTCTTCAACCTTTCCGCCGATGTTTCCTTTCCAGCTGTAAATTCCCGTTTCTCCAGGAAAGTTCGATCAAGCACGCTTTGCTCCGGTCTACAACACTATGCCGCTCTTGTGGGATGGCCACATTATTGCTCGTCTCCGTACCAACACAGTCTCCCTCGCGCCGTCTCTCCCCTCATGAAAGCAGACATGCCTTCGCTAAGCGACCGCCACCACCATAACCTGCTTGCCCCCACGTATGCTGGCCATCCCGTTCGATGTCTACAGGAAAGATTCACGGGGCGTGCCCTACCGGTTCCTGGCGCAGACCCCATCGACGCCCCCGAAGACCCCTGGCCGGGAACGTGCGGGGACCCCGATTCCGACACCTTCGGGCAAGGCGAGAACACCTTCACCTATGGCTTTGAGAGAGCATGGACGGAAGAGCCCACGGTACGTCGTGTGCAGTTGCGATACCATACCGGTCATTTGACGATATATGGAGGGGCTGGGCAAACGCCTCCCCCCGCACCCCGGCCTCGAAGACCGAGGTCGGAGGACGTAATGTTCAAGGACTGGCAACCATTATGTTGAAGCGGCACAGCAGTGTTCGTTTCTGAAGGCTACGTCCAGGGTGTCATGTCCTAGCGGTCTTTTGGACTGATCATGGACGTCTGGAAAATGGCAAGAATGGGCTAACTTTCGGGCTTCCGTGCGTATAAAAACATGTCTCCAGCAGTGTGGTAGAGCGGCCTTTGCTATCGAAAATCCGACATCACGTGGGGGCTCATGCTACAATGTACACGTCGGAAGCGCGTATGGTGTGTCTCTGCTAGTTTGATTTACGGGTGCTACTTTTTGTTCAATAACAAGCGCGCACGTGCACGTCTGGCCTGACCTTAGTAAATGGCATGGTTAGTTTCCCTGCATTGAGTTGTGCCCGGCCTACGGTGGACACAACATGTGATTCTGCTATTGTCGTTCCTGATGCTACCACTCAGCCGTCTGGATTTCCTTTGGCATATTCTTTCCGCTTTTTCCGCATGTTGAAGGTATGGGACAACCATTACTTCATCGACCTCCTCGAGTATGATTGATTTCAAGCCGACAGCCCCGCCGGAAACATCTAGTGAATTCCCGTGCTGAAAGAAGACGCCACTGAAACCGATGTTCCCGACATAATCGTGCTAAGTTCGGACGTCGCCCTGTTGATGGTGAGGACAAGATATATTGGACACCAGCAGCCACTTGTCTCTGGTGGCTGCCTGGTAATTTGTCGGCGGTAAGGACCCCGACGTGAACTAATCACGATTGACCCATCCCATCACCATCCAAAGCGTTCTGGTACATGGCACCTTGGTTCAACGCTCGCGTCTGTTCGTTGAGTATACAGCTTGGCAAAGAGCTTACTTCAAAATGTCACCGCCCCAACGAAGGTGGATTTTTTCAGGAAAAGTCACCGGCCATTACGTTCCACTCATGAAAGCGACGGCGAGGTCAGCGAAGCGCTGGCAACACAACCGATTAACCTCGTGGCAATGCATGCTACCGTACGGGGGAACATACGTGCAACCAAAACACTGCAGCAAACGTCTTTCAGTACCTCCTTGATCGAAAAGCGTGGTGTCGACCATGTCCCGAAACCATCACGTCAATATCCGCAAAGTGTGGTGGTCAATTGCATAGCTTGTCTGGGCGTAGATCTCGTTCTCATATCCTGTCCCTGCCACGAAGCCAACCTTGGCCCAAATTGTCATCAAATAGGCAAGGTGTCGTGATGGGGACCTCACAGTAACTCCCACCGCCCGCCGGTTGTTCCAACCTTGCACCCGTCTGGCACGGCGTACCGACGAAACGGTGTGAGCGGGCAGTGGCTTGTGTAATATATCACTGAAGCTCTTGCTCAAATGGAATTACGCCGTATTCGTTATGACCATGTGGTTGCCCACGAAAAGACACCCCCAATCTGGTGCCCTAAACAACCTTCGTGTGCCACTGCAGGACACCGAGTACCTCCCTATCGTGGAAGAGTTCGCCTCCAACCAAGAAGCCCTGGATATCGCCTTCTCTAACGCCTGGTAACGCCCACACGGGGACTTGAGTAGCACAGGGCACCAGAAAAAGTGTAACTTGAGCACACCGGACACATGTAGACCATCACCCCGCGCTCCGTCTTCCGCTCTTCTAAAAAGCGACGCAGTGTACGTGAAGAAAAGTTCAACAAGAAATGTTGACTGCGGGTACGATTTGCACAACCATGCGCGTAACCTAGCGTGAGACGGTGTGGTAGACGGCAGCACAATTAAGGTAGGCGCTCTTACACCGAAACGGGTCTTTGTACCTTGTGCCCTACCATGTGTTCGACCCCTTCGTCCGAGGAGTGACTTTCCACCGGCAGTTAACAATACCGTTGGTGAAATACGACAGCTACCGCCGCGCTGGCTAGTTTCCTTGTGGGTCTGGTCTTCATTTCAACGTCCCCCCGACAGGTACAAACTCGTCACGCCCGACATGGGCCCGCACACGCGCTGCGTCGGCACCGATGTCCCCCTCCCGCAAGATTTCCAACGCCCGCTCCCCGACACGCCGACGGTCCTCTCGAGCTACACGCGAGGGATCGGTCAAATCCTGGAGGCGGATTCAACGCACGCGTCCCTGTTTTTGACCCTGGCCTACCAGTGCGCGTCTACCTTCCGGTCTACGGACTACACCGGGGGGGGCTGCGACGGTGCCAGGATCAGGTTCCCGCTCCACAGCGAGTGGACTAGCAACGCGGGCTTGAGCACGGTGAGCTTGTCTCACAGGCCCCGTTCGTGAGAGTGCCGTGCGTTGTTGGGCGATGTTATGTCCTTCTCTGCGTTATTGAGTGCCGGGAAGTTGCATTATACCGCATGTGACTTGGTCCTCTGAGCGAGGATGGCTTTGTCCCGCAGTGGTCGTGAGTAAGCGCACAGGGGTGCGAACGATTTTCAAATCGTAATTTCTCCACAACCAGGAGGTTACCACTGTCGAACAGGGCGGATAAGGAATATCTCGTCGAGAGCTTTCCTGAGAAGCATCAGTTGACGCTCGCACCCTCCTGGTTGTGGAGGAATAACGCTTTGAAAAATCGATCGCACCCCTGTGCGCTGACTGGCAACCTTACGATACAGCCCTGGGAGTTGGAGATTGATCGCTGTGGATACATTTAAGGGCGCCAGGCTAGATTTGCTTGGGCACCAAGACACGCGCCTCTTAAACAAAGCTCCACACGAAGTCCACCATCGATCCCCTCCACGTTCTCTTCCACTCCCATCACGTTGCATATCCCATCCAATCTATGGATGCGACCTGCTGCAGCCCGTGAAGGATGAGTACCCGGACATCTTCTTCGCCGACCTGATCGTCCTGGCTGGCCATGTCTCCCTCAAGGAGGGCGGCTCTGTCCCCAATCTATCATACTGCAAGGGTCGCGTCGACGCGGAGGAGGACGATCCCAACCACGAACTCCTCGATATACTCGAGAGCCACACGCGAGTACGACGGCGTCATCGTCGGAGTACGCGACCGCATGAAGATTCCCGCCTGTGAGTGCTCATTAGACATTGCGTCCCCAAAACCGAAAACATATAAACACCCATCCAAATTCATGGCGTGTCCGAGAGGGCTTTGGTCCTTTCATCATTTCGGCGTTTTCAAATGCGTATGTACCCGCGTTTCTTACGTGTCGTGGCGAATGGCAATTTCAATGCTTCTAGTTCGGCGGGAACATTTATTCTTCTCTAGCTACTTCTGCCGCGTCGGGTCCAACGAGTCGACGGTTCTGGATTGTAGGCAACACCCAGTATGATGTTGCGCGGGGCTGCTAAACTAAGCTTCTTCCACGGTTTCGGTAAACATGGTCTCACTGCCATTAAAATTGTCGTTTCGTTCCCGTCATCGAGCAGGTGGCGCAGATGGTGGCGCTTGCGGGGCGCCCTCGCAGTTCTTACATCATGAACGCCCTTGGATACAGCGGTTCCTACACGGAAGATGATGCAGGTATATGTCGGTGCTGTTCCGATGTTCTGGTAGGGCGTTAGATCGTTCTGACAGACGGCTGATTGAATGAAAAGAGCTTTGCAATAGAGTAAAACCGATGCCACTTTCCTTGCGACGTGCAAGTGAAAACCGGCGTATGTTCGGTGCAACCTTCTTGATCCATCCTGCGTCTGTCGCAGTCTGTCTTATTGTGGGTATCTCATGTTTGATGGATGCAAGCTCGTTCTCCATGAATCAGCACGCTTGCAACAACGTTTGTGACCCAGCGGACTCTAGCGGATTTTGCGCCGCAGAGGTAATTTCGAGCACTGCCAGGAAGTTTCTGTGCATGCCAATGCCGTCCCCCGGTTGGGGACGAATATTGGCATGTGAGTGCCGCCGCCCGGGTCTAAAATAGTGTGGGGCGGAGCGTCCCAGCGCCGAAAATTCAGTGCTGTGCCGCTGTTTCATCTCGTGGTTCCGTCCTAACTTGTTTGTTTGTGCCTCTTTGAAGTTTCTGGCCTTCGTGCGTCGTCACTATTGTCGAACACCCTCTTCACCCTCATGCTCACCGAGACCTGGTAGGAGGTGGACGGAATGGACGGCACGGAGTACCAGGCCGTCGGCAAGTCGGGGGTGTATGTCCTCGCTACAGACCTAGCCCTGGTTTGGGACGCCGAGTTCAAGGCTCAGTCCATCCTGTGCGCGCAGGACAACGACTACTTCCTAGAGCACTTCGGATCTGCTTGGACCGCTTGGATGAATGCTGATCGCTTCGACAGGATGCAATTAGGATAATCGATTTCTGTACACCTTTCATAAAAATTCCCATACACCCAGGTGACAACGGAAAAACTGGGAATCAAATTCCGATGAGCCAGAAATCTGCACTTCAAAGAGTTGCCAGCGACATCTATCTGCTGAGAGGAGCACGCATGCAGTCATTCTGTTTTTAGCTCAGCCACCCACCTCTCTTGGATTGCGGAGCTAGCCGGCATTTCGGATCCAGCCGTTGTGCGATACTATGAAAACGAGACGCAACCATCTCAAAATCTTAAGGCTTTGGCACCATACTTGCACGAAGGGTCTCAGGCTCACATCAGCTACACGCACGCACATCTTTTCACATGTTTAGGAAATCAAAACTTTGGCACCATACTTGCACGAAGGGTCTCGCGCTCACATCAGCTACACGCATGCACATCTATTCAAATGTTTCGGAAATCGTGAATAGGAACATGTTCACGTCGGTTGAAACAAATTCATCTCTAGTAAACGAAAGTCCAGTTAGCGGTGGTGACAACGGCCCAGAATATGATCGAAGTACTGGCGGTTTGGTGTTTCAGATGGGACGTCCCACGTGTCCCATGGCGGCGACTCATGGCCAGCGTGGGATGGTCCGTAGGACGCCCACGCGACGAATGGGACGGCGTGGGACTGCAATTTATACGCGCTGGACGTCCCATTCGCCCGTCCCAACGGGGACGTCATACTGGCCGTCCCACACGTCCCATGGGCGTCCACGTGGGATACGAACAACAACCGCATGCCCCACCTGAAGGTACGCGTGGGACGACTCAGAGGACCCCCATGCGACCCATGGGACCGCTGTGGGACGTCGATTGGACGCGTTTTCCCCGACCCAAACCCCACGGGCGAGCAAAGTACTCGTTGCACCAAGCGTCCTATCCATGTTCCCTTCTCATGGGATTGCCCCCCCCCTTCGCCCCCTCCGGTGTTTACCATCGGGGTTGGGTTTTCGTCGCTTGGCAACGACGTTGTAAAACAAGCAAATTCACCTCGTCAACTCGGCAACCAGGTTACCGTTTTTTTTTTGCCTCCGTTTTATTTTTTTTGGCGGTAACCATAATGGTGGTCGAGTGGAGCATGTTGTGCAGGGTGGCGAACCCTCACTCCGCACAAGGGGGATGGTCGCACCACGTTGTGATAAATTGATCAAGCACCCTCGAGGCAGTTTCACAGTGCTTACAACTATCTCTGGGAGTGTACGCACCAGAAAGTAAATTAAGTCATACGCAGCTGTCATCCGTACGCAAGGAAGTAAGCACAAGATGCCGAACACCCTTA